>JAUKPP010270991.1:0-11212 GCA_032273245.1 Phyllaplysia taylori | reverse complement strand
ACACACACACACACACACACACACACACACACACACACACACACACACACACACACACACACATACACACACACATATACACAAACGCGTGCACACAAATATACATAATGGTTTGCTTTGGTTTGATTTTTGCATAGCCTTTGAAACACTGTAAGGTCATTATAGAGGCGGGTTACTTTGACCCTACCTATCAATACCAACCAATGCTGATACCATTACCACTTTTACATGCCTTGCAACACTATACGGTCATTTAAGACCCAGACTGAGAGGTATACACACATCAGAGCAGAGACTGTTCGCGCAACAAGAGGATCGAACCTCAGTTCACTGCGTGATAGGCGAAGAGCCTAACCATCACTCCACAAACACCGACACACACACAAAAGAAAACCCATGAAGCAAAATCAGAGTAAAGGTATGAAATTGCCGTCAGCTGTTGAAAATAGCTTGTCGAATTGAAAGCGAAAATGGGGGCATTTAATGCGTTTTAAGAGGGGCCGTGCGTATTATTATCATACACGTCCCCCTCAGTGGTTGTTGCTCATGTCGAGAGGTGTGAGAAATCAAGGGTTTCCGCTCTGCTGACGACCTGAGCGCCCTCCTCAAACACCTCTCGCTCCGACGCTTCCAAATGTACAATGCGATCTCAACACAAACAAAGACGTACACGGGGGGACCCCTGTGATGCAACACGCTTGGAATCAGCCATCTCGTGCCGATCTATGGGTTTCGCTTGGGTTCACCGCATGTCGTTCAATCGCGATCGACGCGCGGAGTCATTAAAGCGAAGTTTGATTCATTCAATTGCATGTCGTCTTCTTACATTCCGAGCAGGGATATCGGGGTCTTCACACGTGCAAGAAGAGCGTTACCTGTTTGTACTTAGTGTGCACTGGCACGAGTACAAGAAACAAAGATTGAGCCACCCTACGGGAAAAGGGTTTTATTTCTTTGTTTTGTTTTTGTTTGTTGTTGTTGTTTTTTCTTAAGGCCCCCTGCAAGAAAACAGCTAAGAGTTGATGTAATAAATAGATAATAATAGATGCATTTATATAGAGCATTTCCCCGCTCGAAAGCAAGCTCTATGCGCTTTGCAATCATTATTACCCCCAGCAGATCAAGTCATTCGGAAACCCTCTCAACTTCCTGGGAAGCATGCAGTGCAAGATGCCATTTTACAGCCGCCAAAGCACTAACACACGGACAAGATCGTTCGCTGTCTATAGCCTCATACCCATTCACAGCTGGGTAAAGTAAGGTAAATTTGTGTTAAGTGCCTTTCCCAAGGACAGAACATAGGGCCTGAGCTGGGATTCGGACCGTCATTCTTCCGATTAGAGCCAAGCAGCCTAACCACTAGACTACCAACGCCAAATGTAGCAAATGCGGACATACAATATAAAGTAAAATGTATGAACATCACGATAAAACATATTTTAAGTGAGAGAACAGGGTCAGGAGGTGTAGAAATTAATCTTCTGTCTCTAAAATCTTTTTTCTTTGGGGATCAAAATATCTAAAGGCTCATCGGTGTAGTGCACATTGTACTTTCACATTCCATTTACGAGTTTTTGTTGTTTTTTTAATTGGCTACTCGGTGGCTGCAATGTTGAAACCACAGTGGTATTTCAATGCATATGAGTGAATCTTTCTGTATAATATTCAATTTTGGATAGTCTTTAAATATATGTTTTTGTTATTTCATGTCTGAATTCTTATGTTACAACATAATATGAGAGTTCAGCGTCCTTAATTTATTATTCTCTGAGATTACATCAGCGATGGAGGGCTGATTAAAGTGGTTTATTTTAATGCACATGCTGAATGCATGAGTAGTAGTAACCTACATGCACCAAGGGGTGAAGGGCGCTCTGTCATAATCAACCAGAAATAAATATAGGTAAAAATTAAGTATTTTAATAAAAAATCGTGAAATGGCTTGGTTACCACTTGGTTTGTTTACCAGTTTTACGTCCCCTGCATCACTGAAAGGTCATTTTAGGAGACGGGCTACTTCGACCCTGTCTGTCAGGGCCAAACCGGGCTGAGAGGGAAAAAATCCCAGCAGAAAAAAAAACCTAAATCGTCCGCGCTCGGGATCGAACTGGGGTCTTCTGCATGACAGGCGAACAGCCTAACCATTACACTATAGCGCCGGTGGGGAAACGGCTAATAGAGAAACTTAGAATTTTTAGGCAGTCAAAAAGATGGAGCCAGGATTGCCTTTTTTGCTTGTATTGTCAAACCTGTCTAAACGACTACCCAATGTCGAGAAAAATGTGGTCGCTTTAGACAGGTGTTCGTCTTAGAGAGGTATATTGTATAGAAGAAATGCAATTTGGGAGTCGATGGAAAGTGGTCGTTTGCCCAGGTGGTCGTCCTATATAGGTGGTCGCTTGAGCAGGTTCAACTGTTTTGTTGTATGAACACTACGCCTGACCTTGTACCTTACTCGTCGTAGATTTTGCCCTCAACATTTCCACCAGGCTCACCGGCGCTGTGGTGTAATGGTTAGGCTCTTCGCCTTGCATGCAGGAAGACCCTGGATCGATCCCCGATCGAGAACGATCTGGGTTTTTTCTGCTGGGATTTTTTCCCCTCTCAGTCCGGGTTGGCCCTGACAGGCAGGGTCGAAGTAGCCCGTCTCTTAAATGACCTGACAGTGTTGCAGGGGACGTAAAAGTGATAACCAAACCAAACAAACCACCATCCTCAGCAAAAGTCAATCACTTCGCCCCACACAACCTAAGCGGAAGGATCAAAGGCCGCCCAGACCCACACATGGTGTAACCCACCACGATAACAAGCCTTCCCATGAGCCCTCGGCGGGCCACTGGCGATAATGAGTGCGATGATGATAAGAATGAAAATGATGAGCTGAGTTTTGATAGCCATGAGTGCGTGAACACTCACACGTATCAAGGACTCCCGCGAGATCTCCAGCTTCTGTGGTGGTGGTCAGATCCGAATATTTATCCGAGTAATTGGATAATTATTAAAGGAGCGTGTTTATTCGGTTAAGATTTCACGCCACAATGGGCAGTTCAGTGTAGAAAAGGAAAGAGATTTTGACAATAGTAGCGAAGAGAAAGAAGTGAAAGGAGCACGACATACCAGAGTGCTTGTTTCTTTGGTTACAACTTTTACGTCCCCTGCAACACAGTAAGATCATTTAAGAGACGGGCTGCTTAGACCATGCCTGTTAGGGCCAACCCGAGTAGAGAGGGAAAATCCTAGCAGAAAAAAAATAGAAACAGATCGTCCGCGCTCGGGATCGAACTCGGGTCCTCCGCACCATAGACGAAGAGCCTAACCATTACACCACATCGTCGGTTGTCAGAGTACGCACAGACCTCATATGAAACACTTAAAAAATTTACTTTGGTTTTAAGTTTTCAACGCGAATTCAGATTTAAAAACTATTTCCACGTGTTCAATTTGCCAAATACGAGAGACCTTTGATTCGGGAAATCATCCCTTCTGATATCCTTTCCTGACATTTCAGGTCGTGGATCCGTAATCTTTTGTTGAGAAATTAAATCCGTTTTCCTTGTCATGTGAAAAGATTTGCTCAACTTAGAACAAAAAAATTATATTATGTACATTTTTAAAAGGTTATATGCTTGTGTAGAAATACATTGTATTTTGCTGACAAAAGTTTATCTCTTCTGAGAAATGATTGGGGTCTTTTTTTGTGCGTGTGTGGGTTTTTTGTTTGTTTTGTTTTGACTTAATGTCCCTTGCATCACTGTAAGGTAATTTTAGGAACAGGCTACTTTGACCCTGAGTTCCAGGGCCAACCCGGGCTAAGAGGAACAGCAGAAAAACGGAGATATACTCGATCAAACAAACTGCCCCACGCTGGTCTCGAACTCACGTCCTATGCGTGATAGGCGAAGCGCCTTACCATTACATCACAGACACCGGTCCCAGAAATGAACACGGTGTCATCTGTTAGCTCGAGAAATTTGAAAATAGATAAAGTTTTATTATGTTTGGTTTCGTTTCGTTTCGTTTTATTTTCCTTTGTTTTTCTTTTCTGCCTGTTTCAACGCTTTAAGGTCATTTAAGAGTCGGGCTATTTCGACTCTGCCTGTCAGTGCCAGCCCTGGGAGAGAGGGGCGGATTCCAGTAGAAAAAATGAGATCGTCCGCATGTGGGACCGAACTCAGGTCTTCCGCATGATAGGTGAAAAGTCTATAAACACGCACCACAAAGGCTTGTTGTGACACCGTGTCCGGGAGAGAACAATGATAAACTAAGAAAACCATTTCGTGATAAGCATAATATTCAGTCAAACCTGTCTAAGACGACTACTCAATATCGAGAAGAAAGAGGTCATTTTAGACAGGTCTTAGAGAGGGATAGTGTATAGAAGAAATGTAATTTCGGAGTCGATGAAAAGTGGTGATTTGCACAGGTAGTCGTCTTGAACAGGTGGTCGCTGAAGCAGGTTCAAGTGTATATCACATCTTAATACACCAATAGACACATATGTACAAACGAGGGGTCTTATCCGAATACTTCAATACCAACCATGAGTAATCCGAATCATATCAAAAGGACTCTTCGCCCACCCTAGTATGAAAGAGTCCCTTGAGACCTACCATAGGACGGGCTAATGAGGGAAGATGAGTTAACTCTCTTGAGACTTAACCCACGAGTTACCTCCCTTACCCCCTTCAGAGGCTGATGAGAGCCCATGTCCCTCTTGGATGTCGTGCCGCGGGTTTTCACAAGCGGATAATCAGGATCTCTGACACAAAACAGAGATGCCACCGCTTCGATAACAGCGGAAAGGTGTTGCTCTCTGTCGGCCGTTAACCGGACTAAATCGTCCCTCAGGTCACTCTGCTAATTACCTGAATCTGGCTCATCAATCGTGCGTATCCAAACTTGAAATGAATTTATTGCGCGAGGAAGATTGATAAATTTCTCCTGGACTGGTGTTGGCGCAAAAGAGGAAATAATAGGAAGATTATAGAACACAATTCGCCCCTTTGCGCAATCACTACTTATTTCATTTTGGTTTGGTTACCAGTTTTACGTCCCTTGTAACATTCGAACGTCATTGAAGAGACGGGCTACTTTTCCCCTGACTGTCAGGGCCATCCCGGGTTGAGAGGGGCGAGTCCCAGTGGAAAAAGGAGATCATCCACCCGTGCTGTCGAACTCGGGTCTTCTGCATGATAGGCGAAAAGCCTAACCATTACACCACAGACGCCGGTTAGCGATATGAGAGGAAGGCATTTAGTAGCTTAAGGGCTATTTAGATGTGTCTCTAATAACCAGAAACTTCAAAATTGTAGGGATCTCGAACCCATAAGAACTGTACATATCACGGATTCCCCGAAAAAAAATCCGAGATGGAATAAAACAGACCTGAGAGTGAATTGACCAGTGGGCCTAACAGTCCACTATAATCTTTACATTTTCCGCTCCTTCAAGATAAAACCAACAAATGAAAGGAGGAGATAATTAGAAGCATCCAAGTACCAGACAGCCAGAGAGCGAAAATCGAAAACCGTCGGCATAATTCGGAGTCTGCAGTTTTTGACTGCTGGCAATCTGTCTTTCCACCTCATGGCACTTGGACATTTACCAGCTCACACTCGTCTCTGAGAGGTGCCGTTGGTCACTGATTGCAGTCTCGTTATACAAGGTTGATCTATTGAATGCCTCTGTGCGCCCCGTCACTCATCATCCCTTCTACTCCCCCCCCCCTCTCTCTCTCTCTCTCTCTCTCTCTCTCTCTCGATCTCTACACCTCTCTCCATCTTTTCAGCTACGAGGGTTGTTCCAAAATTCATAACTTCCAAAGTTCTACTCTGATCACAATGAAATTTCAGCATGAAGTATTCACTCATATATTTACTTTTTATGCGTTTTTAACATCGGTGAACATGGAAATGTGTACCCTTCTTCAAGAAATTCGCGTCAAATAATTGAAGCCAGTTCCTCTTTTCTTCCAAGAGACCCTCGTCTTCGGTGAAGCTTTGCCCTGACAGATATCATTTAGGCGGAGCGTCCACTAACCTGTTTTGTCAGTTGCAGGCCAGCTAATCTATATATGAATATACATATGAGCCTGGCCTGCAACTGACAAAACAGGTCAGTGGACGCTCCGCCTTAAGGGGTCCAAAAAAGTGATCTGAAGAGCCATGTCTGTACAGGCTTCGCTCAAATTATTATTGTAATAATGAAAAATGTGCGCGTTTTTCGACTGATTTCCTCTTTGTAATGACAAGGACAATAACGATAACCTCAATACATGTAATACTAATGATAATGCCAATAGCAATAACAATACATCTAATGACATTAATAAGACCAAGAAGAAGGTTAAAAAAATAGAACGAAAAGTGAATGAACAAACAAGAACAAAAAACGTGATAAGCATGAAAGAAAACGGAACGGAAAAAAAAAATGAAATGAAAACAATTATCTAAAGATTATGAAAAGACGTTCAGTCTAAATCTCCTCTTTTCTTTAATTGTCATTTGCTCCAGACAGTAAGCCGATAACCGGCCTGGCGTGTGTGATATGGATTTAGTTGTCAAGCTGCATTACATATATCATTATAGACGTATACTTTTTTATGCCATGATCACAATATTTATATATCTCAGGGCTGGTGGCCGGTATCCGCTTTGACTTCTGTAGGTGCTGATCTCCGGTGTTCTGGCATCTGTGGTTAGGCTCTTCGCGCTTTTCGCCCATCATAAAGAGTACGTCGAGGTCTGATCGCCATGTATTTGGTTTGGTTTTGGTCTTACGCCCCTGCAACACTGTAAGGTCATTCACAAGGCGGGATCTCCAAACTTTTACGTTCAAGAAGAGGCTAAAACAGCTGAGGCTGGCGCCTCTATAAATAACCCACTCCTTACTACTACATTTCCGACGGTTGTCTCCCCGTTCTCTTTGAGGATTGACGTCCCATGCAGGGCCCTTTGAGGGGGGGAGGGGGGGGGGGGGGCAAAATGTGTTTTTCTAGGGGTATTTTTTCGTTCATGGTTTTTGGTTTGGTTACCAGTTTAGATCCCCTGCAACACCGTAAGGTCATTTAAGAGACGAGCTACTTCAAATCCTAGCTGAGAGTCGAGAGGCGGAAAATCCCAGTAAAAAAAACCCACGCAGATCGGCCCCGACCGGGATCGAGCTCTGTTCTTCCCAATGACAGGCGAAGAGCCTAACCATTAAACCACAGCGCCGGTTTATTGTATCTCGATGCTGTTGGTGATGTTTCAGTACCTTTGGGCCATTACTGGTGGTGGCTGGGGTGTTATTCTGGCTGTTTTACTCAATTTTCTTTCTTTTCTACACTGTTCTGTCTTACAGTACAGCTGCTTAGCCCCCGCTTTTGGCCAAATTGTGCGCTTTTTGCATAAAATGTACAGGATAGGGAGGTTATGCCGAGCGGTTTCATTTTCGATTGGGAGGCATGTCGATTTGACTCCTAATGACTCTGAGAGGTTTATTTCACGAATCCTAAACGGATAATTAGAAAAGGAAGTTTAAGGTGTCGTTTCCTACTGAAATAAGGCCATTTATCACACGTTAGAGGGTTTAAATCTTCTGTTTCGAGCTTAAAGGTCAAATCATGTTTCAGATTCAATAGAACGTTACTGTTATCGTAGTATGCACATTGCAAAACCTGTTAAGTTCAGTAACATCAATTGCGAGAACAGGTACAAGAGTTATGAATCTGCTGTGCAAAAACCGTTTCCGATTGATTTATTCTCTAGAACGCGTCAGTATGTATACATTATGTATATGTATTAATCCGAAAGTGTCCTACCGCCGCTGTTGTGTAATGGTTAGGTCTTCCGCCTGTCATGCGGAAGACCTGAGTCCGATCAAGGTCACGGACGATCTTTTTTTTCTGCAGGGATTTTTCCCTCCCCGCCCGGGTTGGCCCCGACAGGCAAGGTCGAAGTAGCCCGTCTCTTAAATGACCTTACAGTGTTGCACGGGATGAAAAACTGGTAACCCCAAAAACCCATGTACTTGCATATGTTTGCGTTCGTCTTTATATGTGTCTGTGTGTGTGAATCGCTGCATGTGTGCATGTGTGCGTCATTGTGCCTGTATGTATTTGTGTGTTGTGACAAGAGATCATCTCTCTCATTACACCCATTATGTTCAAAGACACCCCGCCTTGACATCCTCATTAATTATCCCAACTATTCAACAATCACCTCTCCTTTCTGTACGCGCTGCGTAATATGCCCCCTCCTGCTTTTGTTAATCCTCCAGACAATCGACTTCTTTGCCTGCAACTATTTTTCTAGTGCTGTAATTAATTTGCAACCTGAGCTAACCTGAATTTTGAGCTCCCAAAAACATATGACATCCCATAAACTAGGGCTTTGTCAATTTTTTTTTTTACCTGTATTTGTATCTATTTCAGCGTTAAGACCCTATTTATCAGCAATAACTCGGCCGTCAAAAAAAGCAAATTTGGTGTCCGTTGCATGAATAATAATTAAGTTTGACAAGAAAGCCTTTTTTGCAACGCTCTACATGCATTTCGAAGAGGATTTCAAGCATAAAAATATTCTTTATAAACTGAAGGCTAATTATAAAGTTGTCTGGAGTCGTTCATACTGTATGTATCCTACAAATCATAGGATCAGAATCTGCACAATTTCTAAAGGAAATCTATGAACCACATAAGACTGCAATATCATTGCAAAAACGAACGCAAGGGGCTGTGGCTGTTGTTGTTGTTGTTGTTTTTACTTAGAAGTGTAATAAATCTTCACTCGAGCACAATCCACAATATCGTATCATGATACTAGTAGAGCCTGAGCTGAAAAGGGAGCTATGGAATTGTGTTTCTTGACAAATTTTGTTAAAAAATTAACGATAGCATTTTGTCAAGCTCAAAGCTGAAGGACGTGTTGCTGTTGCTTTTTACAATTATTGTGAGTTTGGTCAAGTTTCAAAGAGCAAAATATTATGAAATAAGAAGAAGAGTTGTTCGTTTTTATTAATTTTAACCCAAGGACGTGTTGCTGCTGTTTTTTTACAATTGTGAGAATGGTCAAGTTTCAAAGAGTAAGATATTATGAAATAAGAAGAATGTGTCTCTGATTTGTTCCTTTTTATTAATTTTATTGTTTGCTTTTTGTGTTTGTTTTTTGTTCTTGTGTTTTGTTGATGTTTTGTTGTTGTTGGTTTTTTGTTGTTATTTTTTAGTGTGTGTGTGTGTGTGGGGGGGGGGGGGTAGTTTTTTAGTGTTTTTTGTTGTTGTTATTGAGGGGTGGGTTTTTTTTGCGGCGTATCTCAATGTGTCTGCTGAGGAACAATATCTCCCCAGGCTCCACCCCTCTCCTCCCCCCACCACCACACCCTTCATGAAAATGTAGCAAAAGAACTCGAAAAAAAAAGTAGAAAGGAAAAGAAAATAGAAAGGGGCAACAAAAAAAGAATGTTATATAATCAACGTCTGTGCTGCAGTCGTTAGGCTCTTCGCCTACTACGCAGAGGACGGGAACTCGATCTATGTTGGACGAACTTCTTCGTATCTCTGCTGGGATGTTGTTTTGGTTTGGTTACCAGTTTTACGTCCCCTGCAACACTGTAAGGTCAATTGAGAGACGGGCTACTTCGACCCTGCCTGTCAGGGCCAACCCGGGCTGAGAGGGGGAAAAATCACAGCAGAAAACCCCCAGATCGTCCGCGATCGGGGATCGAACCGGGGTCTTCCGTTTTCAAGGCGAAGAGCCTAATCATTACACTACGGCGCCGGTTGGGATGTAGTGTCACTCTCGACCCAAGTGGGCCTAGGCACTCAGGCCCGGGAGCTCGCCTTTATAATGACCTCATCATATTGCAAGGGATTTAGAACCAAAGTTGAACCAAACTAAAGCAGCCACGAGTCTCCACAGCCACACAAAAAAAAAAAAAAAAAAAGAAACAAAAAAAAAATGTAAAATAAAACGAAATAGGAAAAGGGAAACGGATAAAGAAAATAATTAACATTAAAAATTGAAAAAAATGGGTGGACTGTCCAAAGTGACCCCCAACAAACAAACGCTAATACTGTCTCGGACTACCCCCTCTTCGTAAGCGACAGAGCTTCTGGGGCGTTATTAATAACCACAACCATCGTTTAGGTTTTACGTAAACTATATGACCCTGCTAAATTTTTGTATTATTTTGTCACTAACAATTACCTGGAGTTTATCAACTCAATTCGAACTTTTTGAAGAGTCTGGCCTACTTTAACGAATACATAATTTTGTGGGAAATTAGGCTTTTGAGGTTGTAAAAATTCTCTTTATATAGAACGAAAACTTCCGTATGGATTATTAATACGGGCCTGCAATAGCCTCAGAAACCCATCCAGGGCTCTTATTACCCAAATATCATTAGGCTCCGAAGCGGGTAGGATCTTTCCCGGCGTCTCAACTGAGATCAGACGCTGCGCAATTTCCGTGATAGAGATTCCGTTTCGTCTGCGACAAATAATCCCACTGAATCCCAGCCCGGCCTGCTAATTTGTGACACCACGAGGGACGTGAAAATGGCCCCAACAGCTCGGGGACTGGGCCTGGGGACAGTTGGTTTTGCGAATCCGGATGAACAGTTTGATGTTTTGAGTGCGTTAGTAAAAACGAAAACAAGAGGAGGCTAAAACAACTGAGGCTGGCGCGTCTATGAATAAACCACCCCTTACTACTACTTTGGGTGTTGTTTTTTTGTCATCAGTTTTTATCCGTTTTACGTGTCTGCAACACTGTAAGATTATTTAAGAGACGGGCTACTTCGACTCTGCTTGTTAGGACCATTCCAAGCTCAAAGGGACGAAACCCAGCAGAAGATTGTAGATGCTCGTCCGCACGTGGGATCGAACTCGGCTCTTCCGCATGATAGGCGAAGAGCCTAATCATTATACCACAGACGCAAACCAGATGCATGTAGATCTACTTGTAAAGATTCAAATTGATATTTGAACACAGTGTAATTTTTGTCTGTGAATTATTCTTAATCTTTCTTTAAACTATTCTTTTCATAGAGAAAACAAACGGCGCTGTGGTGTAATTGTTAGGCTCTTCTCCTTGCATGCGGAAGACACCTGTTCGATCCCCGATCGCGGACGATCTGAGTTTTTTTTCTGCTGGGATTTTTCCCTCTCAGCCCGGGTTGACCCTGACAGGCAGGGTCGAAGTAGCCCGTCTCTTGAATGACCTTACAGTGTTGC
>JAUKPP010270980.1:0-11213 GCA_032273245.1 Phyllaplysia taylori | reverse complement strand
CCCCCCCCCCCCCCCCCCCCCCCCCCCACTTAGGCGTGATCTTTCACATGCAAAATAACTGAAAATTGCAAATTGTGCATTGTCAAAAGTAACGCCTCATAATATGGGGAAATGTTTGAAAGTTTTCTCAACATTTCTGATTTGGAGCACTTTCCTTCTTTTGCCATGATCACATACACTTACAGACAAAAAGAGAATTCTAGTGGTCATGAAATAAACCAGTTTATAAGTTCCCACTGTATAATTTTTCTCCAGGTAACAAGGGTGGAGCGTATGATGTTAATGCTCTGAATGAGGCTGCCTGGCAAAGTGCTCAAAGCAACTTATGTCCATGTGAAATCTGCGGACGTACTTTCCTTCCAGACCGACTAATCGTTCACAAGAAAAGTTGTAAACCAAAGGCACCGAAGGTTGTGGAATAATTGCTGGACTAACCATTCCGGCTCCATTGTTACTGTTACTGATCTAACTGTCCTCATGCACGAAACCTTCAACTTTGCTTGATTACAGCTACTTTTAAGTCATTCCTTTGACTATTTACCACAATTGTTGCTTTCTGTAAAAAAACAACCCAACTAGAACATTGTCTTTCTTTGCTTGTATCAATATGGAGGAGGGCTGACCTCTCGAATGCATGGCATTTCCTTCCCTTCAGAATTTTTCCATTGTTATGAAAGAACAGGACTTCGATAAAAGCTGAGATGGTGAGATTGAACAGCAATTTCGTGGGCTAGGAAGTCTTCTCAAAACTAATAAAGTGGCTTGAAAGGTGAAAGCTTTTGTTGATTGCTAAGTTCTAGCCAGTGAATCAAAATTCTATAGGCTACATTATCTTTAAATCTATATTTCATATTGACAAACTTCATGGACAGAAAATATGAAGCAGGTACTAGAATGTATGAAAACATTAACTTGATCTTTTGTACTTAAATATGGGTTTACAGTTTAACCCCTGGTGCCACAAAATATTTTCCATCTATGTTACTCTACCTCCCATCAAATACATCTGTAATAAAGCATTTCATCCCGCCAAAAGATGTCTTAGGTGTGGTAGATCTGTGTTCTTGCACATTTTATTCCGTTTCACTGTTTCAGTTGCATACTCTGCTTTTTGTTTGTGGAGGGATGGTTCTACCAAGTTATGCACTTTTTTGCGTTTGTATTTTACAGGGTGTATTTGAGAGGTAGTGTTCCTCTCTGCTTTTGAGCTTTTAAACATTGTATGGGCTGCTTTTTATAATAATATTTAGATTTTCACCACTCATTATGACATTGATCGGAGGAAAAATGTTGATGGAATCAACCTCAACCATCCCTGACTTAAAGACAATCACTAGCATTCAAAACTAACTTTGGCCAATAATGGGAAAGTCACAAAATATTATTTAAATACCAGTTGCACGTCTTTGTATGTCCTGCCTAATTCTACGAATTGTCTGTAATCGGTACATAAATCCGCGGCCCATTACAGAAGTACGAAAACTGTTGAAACATATAAAAATTTGATGGGGAGCTTTTCGTCATTATTGGTTAGTTAATATTGCTAGATTACTAATTTTTGTCCCAAATTATTAATTATTCCTGTAGCCATTACTAAGTTTTGATTTTTTAACGAGCCAAGTCA
The DNA here is from genome assembly GCA_032273245.1 of Phyllaplysia taylori. Lineage (NCBI taxonomy): Eukaryota > Metazoa > Mollusca > Gastropoda > Aplysiida > Aplysiidae > Phyllaplysia > Phyllaplysia taylori. Next base: position 9,589 of record JAUKPP010270980.1, on the reverse strand, counting down.
GATGCATAGTATTCTCTTATGGGCAGTATATATCTAAGAGTACCACAGCCTTTATTTTTAATTGAGAAGAACTTGGATTGAGTAATTTTTGGCCATAGATGATATTATGTCGGAGTAAGAATCAAACGTATTGTAGGCTACATGTGTTTTAGAAAACAAGAAGAGCAGCACATATGTTACTTTAACTCAATTATATTGCTCTACTGACAGTTAAGGCAGATGAATCTATTCACCTCTCAAAGTTTTCCTCCATGCATTTCCATATAAAAATACATTCCTTGCCATATTGCAATTATGCAATCATATCTTATTATAAATTAATAGACTTTTCGTCTATATTGTACATATAAAAAATCATATTGATCTCTTCATGCTAATAGTATTTATAAGAATGTATGGTTTTATTTATATATTTTGAAGTATGATAGAATTCAGTTGCAATCAATTTTTTTTTAACTACACAAATAACTGATACTGCAAAACTAAGAAACAGCTTTTAATCCAATTATTCTTTACTCTAGAAAATGTAAATCAAGAATTTTCCATGAAAAATTGGTTGGCTCGACCTGGAATATATTTATTGATATACAGTAGAACCTGCATAAGTTGACATTACTGGGACTGTTGAAATCACTTGAGTAAAGAGAAATTCGACTTAATCGATGTCGATGCAGTAAATAAAGAAAAGGTTGGGAATTCCAAATCGTGTCGACTTAAGTCGAATGTCGAGTTAACAGACGTAGAGATATGCGGGCTCTACTGTAGTACATTTGCTAAATTAAATCTAATCAAATATATTTTGAGTTTAAATAATGTTTATCTTGTTAATCTGTGATTGAGTTTTACTGAATCAAGGGAATTAACTTGTGATCTATTATATGCTTTGCAATGCAGGCACATCTCAATGATCTGGACAACTTTGTAACTAGCAAATATACCAGTATACAGATTAATGAGACATCTAGATTATGGAACCAACAATCAAACATGCTTTTGTGAATCAGGAAAGGGCCCTAGAACTTACTATAGGCAATGTAAAGCATATATAACAGAGCATTACAAACGTGATTCTCGATGAGTGCCCATCTGACACTACTCAATTTACTTGTTTTGTCTTCCTTCTGAGGTCTGGAGAAAATTAACCATTTTGACCACATGCGCCCTTCATTGAGGACATGTTCAGCAAAACGTTATCACACAAATGATAAGTTGCACTTTGTGTATACTTTTAGTGGATACTGAATAGCTTCTCAATGCAGAATGCTTGTCTAATGACTGTAGCATAAATTTGCCACATTGCATGGCTGAGGTTGTGTTCACATCATCTCCAGGTGGGTTTCATACTCTATCAATGAAGTGGTTAACAGTCAGTGTAGTGTCTGTCCGGTTCAGATCATATATGATGTGTCTTCTCTAGAACAGTTAGTCAATTATGGATAGCTGAGTCCTTATTCTTGAAGCACAAATTATATGTATTTGACTTGTTCCCAAGTTAGGGGTCTGGAACAGATCAGTGAATTTGTGTGTTATCGAGTACGATCAAAGAAGCAAATATTTATCCCTCCCAGCTCATCTGTTTTCTTTTTATATTATGCAGATGTTCATTTTTATTGAGGCCTGAGTTATTGAGATGCGTCTGGAATTGAAATAATAGTTTTGTTATATTCATCTTAAGTTTAAAGTCAGGTCTTTTTTTGTGTAAAGACTGGTCTGTGCCTGTGTACCCAACTGATTGTGTCATCTTTGAAATATTTGGTGAGTTGAGTGGTAGGGACATTATAATCAATATGCACCGGATTGCATTGACTTGTGGTGGTGTTTTTTAAGGGGGGGGGGGGGAGGGGGAGATGGGATGGTTGGGTATGAATTGGGCCTAGACAATATCAGCAATGCTTAAATGTGCATGTGCAGTCATTGGCTTTTAAATTTGATCGCCAGGTTGTGAGGAAATGCAATGAGAAGCAGACAAATAAATTGAGATAATGTGGAGACAGGAAAGCCATCAGGGCAAATCTCATGCTAACTGTTAAGTTGCAATAAAGCAACTGGCCTTTATGGAAGACCCCCCCCCCTCCCCCCAACTCTTCCTCTCTCCCCTCCCCCTATCCTTATATTAATATTTATCAATGTGTTGAAAAGAAATTAATTGTCAGGTTTATAATGGATGTCCACTTCAGAATGTACTGATGGTTTTGAGTCACTAACTGGTTATGGGTGATAATTTCTTATCTGTGATAATGTTTACATTTGTTTCCTGAAGGCTTTCACATTTATTCTTTTTTAAACTTGTAAAATTCAATTATCTACCATTTAAAATCACATTGGTTATTGAAACGCTGACTTGCATGATGAATGCCATTATGTGTATCCAAACAGATTCCTTTTCCATGAGATATAATATTATATTGATAAGTTGCCACAATACAGGAAATCCATGATGAAAGGGGAAAAGATTGAGGACTCAATAGCAAACTGTTCTTTCTGAGTCAAAGATTTAAAAAAAAAAAAAGAAAAGGCTTCTGTACCTGCCTTGATTTGGTTCTGGAATTACATATTGTCTTTTGTGATTATGAAAAGTGTCTGCAATTGTAATATTTTGTAATATTTTCCCGTACATTGAAATCGGAAGTCCATGAATTCTATTCTTTAATGTCATGGCACAAATGCTTTTTAAAAATGCAAATTTCTCCTCTCTTTGCTTTACTTGTAGGTCTAAACGGTTTTGTCATAATGATGACAGCGAGCATAGTAATGTTTATTGCTATTAGTTACATGTGCTTTTGAATGTTGATCATTGTCACACTATGCTGTAATAATTTGTTCTCTCCACGAATTTCATTATAGTCATGACACCCATGGTCTACAGTTGTTATGAACAGAATAAGTTGTTATTGTTTCCTGAACACCAGTGCCTGTGATAAATCATTGCTTTTATTTAAGGTCTTTTATTATAAAAGAATTGACAATTTCATTTCAGTAGTCGAGGGGGCTCGTAAGAATGGGTTTACACAAAGCATGCATTAATGTGAACCTGATTAATGATAACAATTAACATGCTACTTTTACAGGGAAAAAAAGGTCGTCATAAGACTAGACAGAAGTGTGTGTTTGAGCGGAGCATGGCGTACATTTAGGCGGAGACTACTGTATAATTGTACTTCTTCCAGGAGTGAATATATATGTTACAAATAATGTGCACATAATCAAACAATCGTATATTAAACTTTAGTTTATGCTTCATTCTTTGTTACAAGCTTGGTTATTAAGTAACATTGTTGCCATTGTTTTCTTTTTTACTCAAGTTCCATTGTTGCTCACTTTTTAGACCTTAGAGCACCAGCACCTCAGTTTTGTCAGAAGAAATCCTAAACTATCTTGCAAATATTTAGTTGTACACAATGATAGAAAATTTAAGCCTTTAATTAACTTCAACTGCTTTGCTTTTTTTTACAACTTATTTTATTTGATGTTTTATGACATAATCAGCTTTGTTGTGTATTAGTTGAGGTTTTGCCATTGCATGAAAAAGAGAAGAGCTGAATCTCCTCAAGAGGAAGATTACTCAGAAACATCACATCAAAAGCCCTGAAGAGGGTAAAAATAATATTTATGTCTCGTCAGATGCCTTTAGTAACGCAGTAAAGAATGTGGAAACATCACAGTACACATGTTATCAAGATTGTGGTTCTACTGACTTATTTCAGAATATGGATTTTTTTTTTTCATCTCTGAAGGGAAAAATCCTGATAAGATCCTCTAAATTGTTTAATAGTTTTTTCTCATGTTTTTTTTTATCTTTAACAATATAATTTCTGGCTCTGTTGCCAAGGCTAATTTTTTATTTTCTTTTTTTACGACTAGCATACTCATCCTAATATGAGGATGGTGCAAGAATGTAGACGATATTGCCTAGTATATAGACACGTTGCAAGGTTACAAAGATGTTAATATACCGCATGCAGTAGAACGGTCCCATATTTAATTTAATACCTTTCCTAAGTTTTACTTATGTATGGCACGGCTTCATCATAACTTTCTATTCTCTTGTCACGAATACAATTTTCTATTTTTGTGTCAGTTCATTTGGAAGCCATATTTCTTTATTATAGAGATGTCATCAAGCATTCAAAAGTATGTTTCAATAAGTTTATACTAATTTATAGCAGTCTGAAGGGGAATACCTAAAAAAAAAAAAAGCAGGGGTGTAGGGAAAAAAGCTTGAGAGCATACTCCATTGCATTGAGTGTTTTTTCTCTCTCTATGGCATTTTATAAATTTTTTTTAAGGGGACAGTACATCAAGTGTCATGTCGTGAATTGATTTTATCTCTGCACAAGCGTTTTTTTTTCCTGAGGGCATTCTTGGCTAGGTGTGTCTACAGTTTTTGGCTTTTATTCTGTTTAAGATATTTACATGGTTTTGTCTGGACATCTACAGGCTGATACATTGAAATAATACATTCCAAAAATTTTGTATAACAAGTTATTTACTTGTAGTGTAATAAATGATGACCTTGAGAATGTATATGTATTCATAAAATGGTGCTCATGTGACATTTATAAGGTGCAGCGAAGAGTCATTTACACACATTATCTTAAATGTGTCAGTAATATTGTTTTCTACACTGGTAATGAAGGTGATCTATGTACCCTACTGTGATTGATGAAAAATCTGCTTTTACATTAGGCCTACATGTACTGAACTGTTACAGTACAGTAAAAACTGTATACATTCAATATATGATAAAGATAAAATATTCCTTTTTTTTGCAAGAAGGCCTATATTTTTTCCTGTTTTACTTCCTTTTTGTGTGCTCCATAAGTTCATAGTGTTTTACTGGCTACTGCAAAGGACTTACAATCAAATGATTTTTGGGCCATTTTCACACTTGTAAAATCTTTTCTTTTTATCTACACAAATTTATGGTCTAAAGTCAAATCCTGAGATTTTTTGTGACCAGCTGTGAGCTGGTCTCTGAAAATGTAGCAAGAATAAGAGAGAAACTTCTAAAGCTGACAAAAATTTGACAGACCAAATGAATAAATGAACACTCTATGGATAACGTATGTTATTAATGAAAAAACATACCTATTTTAAGATTGATTAATTCTACTCGCAGCAGTTAATGTTGCTCAGCATCTGCGCTTCAACTACATGTTTTTAAAAATCGTCAGCATAGTTCGTTTTTGTATCATCTCCAAAATTTTGCAAGGGGAGAAAGTGACCTCAGCTCACTGGCTGAAAAGACTAGCCAACATTTGCCTCTACAAAATTTGTAGATGCAGTACAGAAAGGAACAAAGCTGACAGAATGTGCTCATGCTTCCATCCTGTTATTAACCTATAATGTAGGACTTTAAGTAATATTGTGTATACGTAGTATATTTTAATCGGTTCAATAAACACTTTCTTCACAATTCAATCTGTTGAGTGCTCTGACTATGGTGTGTTTACTCTAGGTTTGGTTTGGTTTCCATTTTTACGTCCCCTACAACACTGTAAGGTCATTCAAGAGACGGGCTACTTCGACCCTGCCTGTCAGGACCAACACAGGCTGAGAGGGATAAATCCCATCAGAAAAATGTGGGATTGAACTCTTGTTTTCTGCATGATAGGTGAAAAACCTAACCATTACACCACAGATGCCATGCTCGTTTTCATAAATGGTGAAACGGGATCATAAGTGAGTGCAGAGGAGAGTGACACGAGGCAGTATGATGAGAATTAGCAACTTTAGTACTTCTGATTGACCAATTAATGTGAGATTTTTAGAAATTGGGGTAATCTTTAGCTGAGGGGTAGCGCACGCACCCACATATTATGGGGAGTTTATGTGTTCGAATTCTGTGAGTTTCACCAGAATTTCTGTTTTACGGCTCCAATCCCTTGTAATATGAGAGATGGAAATAAAATTCAAAGTTCCCGCCTCCTAAGTGACCTTAAAGTGTTGCAAGGCTTGAAAGGAATTTACTCCATCAGAGAGCATCCAGGGATCCACGCGGATTCAACAGAGGCGATATGGGTTGGATATGAATAGAATATAATATGTAGAAATAGAGCACAGGTCACACTCAAGCAGGGCATATTAGATAACATATCTATTGTTATATCATAAGCCCTGGTTGAGTTTGATCTAGGCTCTATTTCTATATACCCTAGAGTGTTGCAAGGGGCATTTAAAAACAACCAACCAACCAGCCAACTTTAGAAATTGTCGACCCTGTCTACAGTATTTCCTTGCCAAGACCGAATGAAGACCAAGAGAATCAGACCTAGAATGTCCAAATGGATTAGTTATTTTTTTTATTAACTCCAAATTTTTGCATGGAAAATATGGGGCCTTTTACTTTTCACTCAAACAATTGGCTGAAGTCACATACCTTTTGCTTTGCACTGTATCTAGTACAAAAAAGGACTTAGATTGAGAGTAGTTGTGCTGGATGCTATATGATAGCAACAGTACAAATTCTTCAAATAACCCAAGCCAAGCAGAAACTCCAAGACCAGGGGCGCCTGTGCTCTGAAAATGTGGAGACCCAAGATTCAAATTGTGAGGGATTCTACAGGATATTTTACAAGTTTTAATGGCTACGATTTGTTCTATTGGAAATGGATGGTAAATAGGATAAGAGGTCCTGCTGGTTTAATGACGTTATGGTGTTGTGGTGACAAATATGATAAGCGGTGCCCTTGTTAAATGACCAAATAGTGCTACCAGGGATGATAGGACATTTTTGCATTACCGTAATTAGAGGATGGAAAATAGATATGACAGCAATCTGAACATAGACATTGTACACGTAGGCTACTATGTACTCAAAACAGCACTTGCAATTTGTGGATTGTGGGAATCAGTTTTGAGAATATCACGAGGGGCGACCTTTCTCTGGCCCTGCCAAGATGTGGATCTGATGTAGCCTACCTCCACTACACTGAGTAAAAGTCAAAGTCCAAAGGGAGCACATTACATCAAGGTTTTCTGTTTTACGAATCACTCCGGAATATTTTCTAACCATCCACATTGCACAGTACTGTCATATATTTATACACAATTCCCAAAGTTTCATTAAGGTTTTATGGCACTATCGATACTGTAAGGTAATTCAAACACCAGGAAATAGATTAGGATGATAGTAACATATCCGAGGAAGTGGAAAGAGCAGACCAAACCAGAGCGTCCACCAACCACCCACAAGACAACTCTAAAGACAGCAATGAGAAGTGACATGAAACAAGAACGTGAACTTGCTTTTATATATATAAAAAAATCATTTTATTAAGCAAAAGAAAATAGCAACAGGAAAGAACAATTCATAGTGAGGCAGTGGACATTTTCTAAACAGCATGACACTCATTGACACTGCATGAACTCTCACACAGCATTAAACAACAGAATGTTCCACTGATACTGACTGCTTTGGTTACAGTTTGGTTACCAGCTTTACGTCCCCTGCAACACTGTAAGGTCATTTAAGGGACGGGCTACTTCGACCCTGCCTGTCAGGGCCAACCCGGACTGAGAGGGAAAAAATCCCAGCAGAAAAATAAAACCCAGATCGCCTGCGATAGGGGATCAATCTAGGGTCTTCCCACATGCAAGGCGAAGAGCCTAACCATTACACCACAGCACCGGTCGATACTGACTGCATTAAAATGTTTGCAATACAACATCACCACATACATGTTTCTATTCTTCTGTATTTTTACACTGGTTGTATGAATTCAAAAGTAAGGGGATGAACAAAGTTGATACTTGAAATAAACAAACATAAAGAAGACTTCTTTTTTACTCTATGAATGGTGGACAGTTAAAAAAAAGTATATTATTTACTAACAACTTGATTACCTGGAGAAAAAAAACCTTGATTAACTTGAAGAGAGACCTGTAAAACACACATGAGTCAATGCCACAGAACAAACACAATAATCTGAATCCTTTCAACCAAGCCAACTTGGGCAAACTCACTTAATGAATAACGACGAAGAAGGGATAAGGAGAAAGACACTGCCCATTGCAAACTTTTTCCAGATTGGAAAGGTTGGTCTTTTTTTCATCAGAGGAAACCACATCATCAGCATTATTAAAATACAAACAAAAGCCCTGAGGCAATTTAGAGCAGACATGACAAAAGGGAGAGAGATCAACTTTGCATGTTTTTCTACAACGAAGAGCAATGACTATCACTTTTAAAAAAACAAAATTTTCTTGCTTCAAATAAAGTGATTGGTCTCTGAAGTCTACCCATACCAATCCCATCCAAATTTTTTTCATAATTTCCAAACCTGAAAGGATTACGCAAGGAGGAAAAGACAGCTTAAAGCTCCTAGAAAGAAAAAAGAATTCGATCACAAATACTATACTCAATATAGCCACAGTATGAAATTTTTTTAATCACCCTTGAATTATCCTGTTCCATTTTACCCTAATCCCTTTGATACATTACATCCATTCACAATAAACATAAAACAAAAACTTCAACATTGCTGGGTTTAATCCTCTGCACAATTTCCACTTCCACTATCTGATACTCGTATAATGTTTATCTTAATACCTTCATATCATGGCTAAGCAGCCCAAAGGCTTGAAGACTATGAAATTTCATCAGATTCATGTCTGGTTTGGTTCGGTTACCAGTTTTACGTCCCCTGCAACACTGTAAGGTCATTAAAGAGACGGGCTACTTCGACCCTGCCTGTCAGGGCCAACCCGGGCTGAGAGGGAAAAAATCCCAGCAGAAAACCCCCCAGATCATCCACGATCGGGGATTGAACTGGGGTCTTCCGCATGCAAGGCGAGGAGCCTAACCATTACACCACAGCACTGGTCATTCATGTCTGAGCATCCTCATCAAAGACAAAAAACAGTTGGAATAGTATGCATTTAAAGTGAAAACAATGGCAATTTTAATGCATCTTCAAATTGTAAAAATTGATGATTAAATGATTTGTAGAGAGGGCAGTTTAGGCAATGACTGGTTCTGCAGCAGCAAGCGCCTCCTTCCCTTGGGCATACTCCTCCGCCTCCTCCAAGTCTTTCTCCTTGTTCTGCAAGAGAAATTCAAAGAAAGCATAAACAGGGGTACTGGTTTCTTACCTTGGTCTAGGTGTTGGGATGCAAAAAGTATTCACAGTTAAAATTGCCGGACACAAGTAAAAACAGTGATAAGTCTGTTGCCCTTGTATTGTACTCATGACTATTTGAATTCATGGAGTCACAACATAAAAAAAAAAGATGTATGAATGTCCACATCCAAAACTTCACAAAAAGTATGTAAAACAATGAAAGAACACTAAATGTAGAGACTTGAACATGTCAGATTTTACAGTCTTCCCAACCAAGATTTGACATTGCAGTCCAAGAAAGAGAATCGAGCCTACGACTCAACTGAACCAAAAAAGGGGCCAAATAGCTGATAATGATAATCTGAAGGAGATGCTAACCTACAGCTTCTTAAATTCTTGGGTTATGAGAGTGCGATGGGAAATTAACGTAAGTTACAAAAACCTCTGTACTACATGTACAGTCGACTCCACTTGTAGCGAAGTCGCTTGTAAAGATCTTCGGACGTAGCGATCTTTTTTCGTGGAAC
>JAUKPP010270969.1:0-11213 GCA_032273245.1 Phyllaplysia taylori | reverse complement strand
GGGGTCAGCTATTTTGGACTGAGTTCAAATTCGATTAATTGAAAGTTACTTGAGTAATTTCCATTATTCGAATCCTGACTGCTGACTCTTTGTATCGAAAACAATATCTAATGAGTTTTATGTTCTTATAGATGTGACAGATTTCATTAAAATCAATCAATAGACAATTATTGTGTGATTTAAATCAATTCTCCATAATAGCACACACACCCAACCCCTCCCAAACCCCGAACGGTGTGTGTCCATGAATGGTATCTATACTGTATCATTACTATGTAATATTGTAATATGAAATGTATTGCGATGTACTTGGCTGTATGACAATTGCCGATTACCACCATTGCAAAAAAATAATTGACGAAGCCAACTGCCAAAGCCTTATTTCAGTCTCCGATTAATCGGATAATTCAATCCGAATATAGTTCACCACTAATCACCGTATATTCGCATGTTCTGAATTTTTTTTATTGTTTTCTCTTTCTAGACTATTAATGGGGGACTTGGAAAACTGGGTGAGACGGTACGAACTGGATGGGATTGATATTGACACGAGATCTATCAGCATCGAAGACGAGAAAAAAACTATAACCCCTTTGCTCCTTGTAAGTAGATAGAGCCACCTTGTTTTTTAAGCTACTAGTGCAAATCCCTATTCTTTGAACGTGATAATGTTCGTTTTGTCTTTATTATAATAATATCATATTCTTGTCTCTGTCGGTTTCCTGGCACCGTATGCTTTCTCGGCCCTTTTTTATGCCTCTGTCAACTCTTTTTCAGGTTTCGGCTTTTTCTCATTTTTTTCGGTCTCATTCATTTGTATGAGCTCATTTAACGCCAAAGGAAACAGCAAGATTCTTTGACAATTAGACACAGCTCGCTTCTATTTTCTATTACATTATGCAGTGTAAGAACAGGCAAGCTCCGGCGTCTCGGGTTTAATGGTTAGGCTTTTCGCCTACCATGCGGAAGATCTGAGTTCGATCCTGATTGCGGACGACCTGTGTTTTGTTTTGGTCCACTTGGATTTCTTCCCTCTCAGCACCGGGTTGTCCCTAACAGGCGGGGTCGAAGTAGCGCGTCTCTTAAATGACTTTATAGTGTTGTAAGAGACGTAAAACTGGTAACCAAAGAACAGGCAAACTCGGTTATATCGGCTAAGGATTGATAGATACGCCCTAATACCATTCTTTTTACTCAATGCAATTGGAATTTCATCGACTGTCTGTATACTTTTCTTTTATGTTTAATAGGCTGTTCTGGGGGGCTTAGGGGGTTGTGTGTCTGTGTGTGTGGGCATATCCTTTCAAGCAGAGGACCCGATATCGATTCCATTAGAGCTGTCCCAAACTTGTAAAATAGCAGATTGCCCCCAGTTGACCACGGGGGGGGGGGGGGGGGGGGGGGGTCATCTGCAACTATTGCGGAGGATCTAATTATTTTTCTGATGGGACTCGTCCCTCTTAGCCTGTGTTGGCCCTGACATTCAGGGTCGAAGTAGCCTGCCTCTTCAAATACCTTTCAGCGGTATACGGGATGTAAAACTTGACAAAACTAAACCTTTGTCCGCAGCGTGCGTCGGAACGGATGTTATACAACTCTATGGTCACTGCACACAGACATATCCCCATCAGTGCAATCCTAAGAGACAAGAGAACTACCGAAGAAATAAAGGCCAGTTGTAATCCGATACTGCTCAACATGTATGTATCGCAATTGCTGTCCTTAACTTTAAAAATAGCATGTCGTCAGTGAGAACACCAGTGTTTTTCTTAATATAGTGCGGTAAAAACATTCTTAGAGTAGCTTTTGTTCGAATTTCTCTAAAAACAACTACAGCACGATATTTGTCCCGAACTTTGCATAGGTGGTTGTTTCCATTTGTCGTCACAGCAGAATTTTTTGCTGAACGGATTCATACCTTTAACATTAAAAGAGTCTGTCAATGAGACAAAATAAACCATGAGAAGGCGACTCGATCGAGAATATAATACTATTATTTTCATAGAAGAACATTTCATTAAACATCAATAGTGACATTGGATTGTAATTTCAATACACTTTTTTGTGCTGAAGACTGCTAACTGCTGTTGTTGCTGGTTTTGGCTTTACGCCGCCTGTTTCAGATGAAAGGCCATTTAAGTGTTGGGCTATTTCGATCTTGGTTATCAAAGCCAACCGGCTGAAAGAGATGGCCGTTTCGTTGATTTAGGTGCTTTAGTCGGGTTGTACTTTTGTGGACTGATTAAAATACATTTTGGCAGGGAATTGACCAAGTCTGAACAACGCTAAACTTTATATTGGGTGAAGGTGGTGGGGGACGTTGTTTCTTTTTTTAATCTTTTCTACTTTTGACGCATACAAGCCATACTTTATTCAAAAGAACTAACGAAACAATTGTTATCACCGGTACTATTAGCATCTTTAGGTAGCTCTTTCCTCTTTTCATATGTACTCCGCCAGCCCAAAAATCACTATGAGGTTTAGAAGGCTTAAGATTTAGTCAGATAGTTTGTTTTCAACTTGTACATATTTACGGATTTTCTTTTTAGGCACCTGGACTACATAACGGTCTTTATTGACTATGGAGTAGACAAAATGCCGACAATGAAGAGTCTGGTAAGTGCTGGATACGCCAAGCTTCAGTTTGGTTTGACTACCAGTTTTACGTTCCTTGCAACACTGAAAGGTCATTTAAGAGAGGGCTACTTCGACCATGTTAGTTATGGCTAGGTCAGGCTGAGAGGGATTGTTCCAGCAGAAAAAGCAGATTAACCGCCGAAGAGCCTAACCGTTGCACCACATAGCACCGGTCATTTCAAGGGTGCTTTAATAAACTCGTTATTGCGCAAAGAATAATCAGTTGTCAAAGTAATCCCATAAATGTAGTGTGATATAGTATATCATTATATTTGTTAATTTACAGACTTGAAAATAAAATAATGAAAGAATAGACACTCAATTGCTATTAAAGACATATGAAGCAGCCCCATAGTTTTAGTTCAAGGTTTGCTTTGTAATGGTTACCAGCTTCACGTCCATTACAACACTGTTAAGTCTTTTTGAGAGACTTACCATCACACCACAGATGCCGGTATATTTAATTGCAATAGTACATACATTGATTAACTATGATGTCGTTGTTTATTATGCTCTTTATAATTAAATACGTTTCAACCCGCTCAAGCGACTACCCGTATAAGACGACCATCTACACAAACGACCACTTTCCATCGACTCACCATTTTATTATATATATTTAGTGTCCCTCTCTAAGACGACCGCCTGTCTACAACTAACACCTTTTTTTCGACCGTAAGTGGTCGTCTTAGACAGGTTTCACTGTAACTAGAAGATACTAATTCGTTGTTGAAGATTAGCCGATAAATACATAATAATAATAATATTACGATTATTCATTATATCCAGTAGTTTTAAGATGCTCAGTTCTAAACAGGATCAAGGCCAGGCGAGGTGGGTCAACGCCGGGTTTCACAAAGGCAAGATTCTCTTTGCAGAGGGCGTATACTACAATCTTCAGGATACGAAGCAGTCAGCACGGGAGGTGAGGTCAAGGTAGTCTACGCCTAGGATCATAACGCTTTTGGTCCCGGTTCGCAAATTTCCTGCAGTTTTAAGAAAACAGAAAATTGACCATGTAAAGGTCACCTCTAGGATCCCGCTGTCAAAAGGATTAAGTTTCCTAAGGTCCCGCATTTCATTAAATAATTTACTAAACAGAGGCCCAGGTGCGCGCTATCGCTATTCACATTCTGTCATTGACGTAACTAGTCTCGTGAATATCAAATCTCTGTTGTTATGCTCCACGATGAGGATGGTAGGGTAAGGCTACAGCGTCTGCCATGACGTTATTACGCTATGGTATTAAATGGTCCTTGTCGAGTAGGCTCAAGCCTTCGCCTTGATGGTTCTGCAAGGTTCCAGTTCATCTAAAGTCCCGCGGTTACATAGCTCCCAGGTATCGGGACCTTAGGCGTAGACTAATTTACATGGCGTAGTTTGAAGTGTTGTCAATCAGGGGATGACAGGGAGTAGAAACTCGGAAACGAGAATTGAAGGCGAGGAAATAAAAGCTCAAGAACGTGTAAAAGAATGGAAAATGGATACTGGTTCCGGATTTTCCCCTGCAGTTTGGATGACGTGATAAACTGCTATGAGTCATGTCTTTCAACATAATCTTTCTTTTGATTAAAACGTAGTGTTTGAACGAAATTTCGGATAACCTCCTTTCTTGATTATTTTCCCGTCTATGGTTAGTATTGTTTTGTTACCAGTTTGACGTCCCCTGCAACTCTGTAAGGTCATTTTAGGAGACGGGATACTTCGACCTTGCCTGCCAGATGAGAAAAAAAAAATCCCAGCAGACAAAGCCCATACATCGTTCGCGACCGGGATTGAACTCGGGTCTTCCGCATGACGGGCGAAGAGCCTAACCATTACACCACAGCGTGTGTCTGGTATTGATATGATTATAATTCGACTATTAAATTTTAAATATGTTCCACTTCAGATTTCCCACTTGTTTATGCAATGAAGTGTTTCTTTCTTTTTTTTTGGTGCGGTTCTAATTCTTTTTGGGGTAGATCTAGAGAGAATTAAACAAATTTCTTGGTCGTTTGAATTGTCTTTTCTCCGGGGTGGTTGGGGGGTGGTAACACAGGCTTAGGGGATGGAAGTAAATAGAAGGAGAGAGAAAGAGAGAGATAGTGTGTGTGTGTGTGTGTGTGTGTGTGTGTGTGTTTGTGTGTGTGTGTGTGTGTGTGTGTGTGTGTGTGTGTGTGTGTGTGTGTGCGTGTGCGGAGGATGGACTGAGAGAGAGAAATGTATGCTGCCAACTCAGGCTAGGACGTAAACACTTAAAGGAAAACTAGGAGGAAAACTGTATGATTATATAATATAATTAAACCACCTTCTTCTTTTGACGTTTCCAAGGTCTGCTTAAAGACACCGACAAACGGCGTCTTTTTCGACGACAAGCTGAAAACATGGATGCCAAGGAGCAATCTCAAATGGCTGAATTTTAAGGTATGTATTCCGGTGGAAAAAAGAGAAAAGAGAAAAAAAAAAAACAGAAAAAGGAGAAAAAAAGGCCTCAGTATATCAAACTTTCCCGAGCGAGTCTCAGTGGCCAATGGGTTTTGGACTCGAGTCAGCAGCCTTCGCCCCCATCCTTGTAGCATCTAAAAAAGTAAAAATAGGCCTGCATAATCAGCACATAATATTTCTATTGTCCATCTTCTTCTCGACGAGATGCTCAATGTGTAGGACCATAAGAGCCATAATATTCTTATACAGGCTGGGTTTTCTTTATTGATCGATTCTAAACTGATTTTCTAAAAGACGGTAAGAGATAGACATATTCTGTTTTCTACCAATTAATCCTGATCCATTACGTTTCTTCTAGTCTAGTACCATAATCAACCGATTTCATTCACCCAATGTGCGACATCACCAGTATGCGCGAACAGGCGCCTATTTTTTTAGCCTGCACAGATGACGCTAAAGTTGCATTAACTTTACCACATGCGTCTTGTGCGCTTACAAAGCAGATGTAGCGACTGCAGTTCTGAGAAGGTTCCGACTGAGCACATCAAGAAAAGAACTCTTCAAAAGTCAATAAAACTTGGGATTAAATTTTGGTTGAAGCTGTTAATATGAATTGCTGTGACAGGAAAGATAGGAAGAAGTTGATTTGCGAATTGCATTGTGCCCGATCAATTTATAAAGATGATTTCATTAATTTGACACTCCCAGAACATTCATCACTCTGTAGCTTGTGACCATGGATAGTGCAAATTTCTTTTGCGTAAGACATAAAACCCAAAAGCTTGGTAGACAATATTCCTATAAAAAAAAGCGGTTTAGCTATATTTCATAGCCTTATGATTGTTCCTAACAGTCTTTCTCTTTGGTACACCAGTGAGCTGTTTTGACGCCATAACCTAAAAAGGGCGTTGTTCCGCTAACTCCTTTATAAAATGCTTTCTCTGTTAACATAATCTCATTAAGTAGCCCAGACAAAACTTGATTGGTCATGGAGTGATGTGCAGAAACCCGTTTACTTTAATATCGAATCGTTTTAGAGTTTTTCAGCTTAGAATCGATCAATATAAAAGACACCCTGTATTATTATTAAGTCTTGAATTGGTATGTCTCTTGTAGCATTGTAACATCATTTAGAGGCGGGCTAGTTCGACCCTGTCAGGGCTGCCTCGATTTTGCAATTCCATTCAAGATCCACACACAAAAGACGTACTCTATTTAGCCTTCGTTGTCAGGTAAGTTGTATGCTGCTGGTGATGGTCTCATATTATAATAATTAAAGTAAAAGGTGAGATTTTCACATGTACACATTCGTATTCAACAATGAACGCGTACACAGACACACGCACAGACAGTCACACGTACACACAGACACACAAATTCACGCAGTTACACACTGACTCATTCACACATGAAATGTACTCGCTTTACCCGTATTAATCAAAACACTCAAAGGCACATGATGGGTTTTCTTTTGTCTACAGAAGGAAATTAATTTCACAAGCATACTTGTACTAAGTTGTACTCGGCATCTACCACGCCCCAGTCCTTTTCCCCGATATCCCCTCTGTCCATCATTGCTATATCGGTGTTTTCTTTTTCTTTTCAGGTGAAATTTCACAACTTTGGCGGCATTAGCCTGTTCCGCCTGAACATTGAAGACTACACGACACAGTTCTGTGATCACAGCTCGCATCCTGTTCTGCACTACGTTAAAGCCGCTTGTTTTCCATACGTCGTCAAAGTAACGCCATGCAAATGCTTTGAGTAAAGAGGAGGCCCCAGACGGCCTCCGCCCTATAGAAACGATCATCCTGACTCTGGGTTTTTATCTGACTCAAAACCGCACTTTTCTTGGCCGGCTGGCCCCAGAAACCGCCGTTTCGGGGGTGCTTTTTAAAAATTCAGTGTGACAAATGTATTCAAGATACACACTTGTTGTTTGTTGTGTTAAAAGTATACATGATAAAATGTGTTTGAAAACAAACCGAATGTCTTTATCTTGTGTGCATTTTTTTCACAAATTTTTAAATAGGCCTTTGCTACCTTTACCCTTTGGGGCCTTCCCCTTGCTTTTTCCCTTTGCTAACACTTACACCTCACATTGTCACTCTCACATATTCTGAATCATTGTCTGAGACTGGGTACTCAGATCTATCAGAATTGTCAGAATGTTTGAACTAAGATATTCACTCTTGTTTTGGCTGCCTTACGTTTCGGCCTAGAACCACAGGAGCTCGCCATTTTGGACTGGGTAGTCAGCTGATAAAACTCATAAAAAATATAACTAAGATCGAAACTAAGATCAATTAAATAAAGGGATATAACTGGAAAATACTTTCCCCCCACTGTTCTCGCAAGAGACACGATGCCTTAGGCGGAAAAAATGTTGAAGTTGGGATCTCAAGGGCTGCGACAAAGGTCGGGAATAGTAAATAAAAAATAAAATCTCAACATGTGTGAGAAACGTCGTGAGTGAGTTATAAGAGTACCCGAGGGGTTGCTAAAGTGCATCAACTTTTGCAAGGTACTTTGCCTAAGTTGTATATAGATAGAGGCAAGTTTAATAAAGATTTGTTAAGTTTTACAGAAATTATATACAATCGAATGGGTGGCCAACGTTTTGCAATACCCTGCATCTATGGTATAATTCGTTTCGTTAATTGAAAAATTAAGTTTCCATAAAGAAGGGTGTATTTAGAATATTGCGAATGTTCGTAAGTGTTAATATATCTCGTTTATTCTACACTTTTGATGGCCAAAGTGTTTCTAGCCGTTGCCTATCCCCGTCAAAATGATTCCATTTAATTAGTATTAACATTGTATTCACGATGTGTTGGTTACAGGGAATCGCAAAAAGTTGGGCACCAATTTAACAGTAAATAACTTTGCCAATTTGTGTTGGAGTTTCATGAAAATTTACACAACGGCGAATAAATAAAGTGGAATGTAGCTCTGAAACTTTCATAGTGATCGAACAAAACACAAAGGTGCAACGCCCTTTTAAAAAACATCATAAATAAAAGCAACTAAACGTCAACACAAATTTTAACATTTTCCAGTCTTTGATAAAGAAAAAATGGATTTTACAAACATTTGACGTTTAATGTAATTACATCTCATTAGAGATCTTATAGGCTACACAACACCAGGGAGTGAAATGCTCAAAGCACGTGCTCTATGTGTGTGTCACCCAATCGACGACAGTCTCTGATCCGGTCCTTAAAGTTTTGGATTACTCTCTGGCACATTGAGGATGCAAATGTCTCAGAGCGGCGGTGATGTTTGTTTTGAGCTCATCTATTGTAGTCGGATTGTCGGTATACACCCGGTCTTTCAAAAATCCCCAAAGAAAAAAGTCCAGGGGGTTCAAGTCCGGACTGTGTGGCGTCCACTCATGCTCATCCTTCAGACTGACCAGCCGGTCTCCGAACTTTTCATGCAGCCGGTTCAGCGTCCTTTTGGGGGTGTCGGGTGCTGCTCCATCTTGTTGGAACCAGGCGTTTCCGTCTAGTCCTCGCTACCTTAGAGATTCCCAAAAATGTTGCAAAACTGCAACGTAACGATAACTCGTCACTAAAGCACAGAACGATTCTCGTCCTCGAACCAAAAAGGCCCTATGACCCAATGGCTAGAGAGGGCTATCCATGCTGTTCATTTCTCCGAATGCAGCGGTCTTTCTTTCACGATACCCGGTGAATGATTTCCCCAGTTCACCCAGTTTTTTGCATTGACGAATTCGTGTAATAAAAAGTGCGACTCGTCACTGAACCACCTATCACCGGGAATTGTTGAATGAAGCACTCGCACATCTGTGCACGAGCTGCTTTATCGTTTTCCTTTAATCTCTGTTTCACAGAAATGTGATATGGCCGCAGCCCTAGATCGAATCTCAATATCTGTTTGACCGTCTCTTGGTGACGAATTCCTGTCATCTGTCTTAGCCGACGAGTAGCAAACTCGGGATTTTCATCCCAAGTAGCCCTCACACGAGTAACGTTAATTGGGCATCTCCCACTCTTTCACAATTCTTGAAATTAGATGATTTTATAAGGGCTAGCCATACGGTTTAAAAATGCACCGATTCTCACCATACTTTCCGTGATTATTTTCCCTATACTAAACCTTAAAATCGCTAAATTTAATAACAATAGGGCGAAATGTGAGGAAGTTATACAGGATCGAAAGCGTTCCCAACATTTTGCGACATTGTGTTATCCAATTTGTTGCTTGGTTGGTTATGGTTTTAGGGCTCCATCGACTCTATAAGGTCATTTCGGTGCCAGAACCGTTCGAACGAATTTTTGGTAGGGATTAAATCAGAATTTTGACCGGTCGGCGGCCTAATAGGCCAACTCTTTTCGAGTTTCAACCACCAAGGGACCCTTAACGTGCGCTACGAGCACACAGGACCTCCGAGATTTTTCGTCCTTATCCGAGAAAACTAGGTGTTGGGTCTTACCTACTCTAAGACCAGGGGTGTGGTTGAGAGAGTGAAAGAAAGAGAGAGAGAGAGAGAGAGAGAGAGAGAGAGAGAGAGAGAGAGAGAGAGAGAGAAAGGGTAGAAGAGAAACAGAATAAGCAGACCGGAGGAGACTCGGAAGAGAATGAGGAGAGCAAGTCAGAGAAAGAATCAGAGAGTAAAGTTAAAGAGTTGACAAGGTGGAGAAGACAAAGAAATAAATTTGGGGAGAAACAAGGGACCATTTGCATGAGAGCCAAACGCCATAACCTCTAGACCACAAGAGCCCCCATCCAATTTGTAATAAAATTTAATCTTGTTTTAAAGAAAAGGATAGTACGAGCATTTTCCATGTAACTTATAGTTTCACGGATATTGGTTGATAATGGAGTCAAAGGCGTGTGATCATCACAAAAGGCACGCCATTGGCTTCCACGTACACACCAGACATAGTTAAAGTTCCAATCTAAATGGTGGCCTGCATTATTATGATAACAACGACGCTGATTATGTGGGAAGTGCTTTTAATATTGTTTCGTGTTGACTTCGCATACCTCCTTATCCATGGTCATTTTAGTTCCTCCCCGTACACTCCTTGATTAAAATGTATTATCTTTTTGCTTGGCTGTCCACTCTCAATCCCTGTCTCTGTCTATACGTACAGTGTTTTGGTTTGGGTACCAGTTTTATGTCCCCCTGCAACACTGTAACCTCATTTAAGTGACGGGCTACAACGATCCTGCCTATCAGGATCAACCCGGGCTGAGAGGGAAACAATCCTAGCAGAAAAAACTCATGTCGTCCGCGACCAGGATCGAACTGAGGTCTTCCGCAACGCAGGCGAAGAGCCTAAACATTACACGACAGCGCGGTCGTATCGTATTATCCTTAGCTAGAGTATCTCCATGTATTCCCTACAATACAATAGTTGTATGTTTGACTCTGTCCGTGTGCAGTTCCCAATAAAGCTCTCTCTGTGTATATCATCGCATCCTGTGAACTTTTTGTAAGCACTTTATTAGAATCATATCATTCACTGTTGAGTAATATCTTCTACAAAGAGCACCCACTTAACAATACGGAGGATGATGTGGGCAATGTTGATAATAATGATGATGATTTGACCATTGGGTAATGATGAAGAAGTTACAAGTTACTTTATCTGAATGTTGTATAGTATTTTTCGAGACGAGGCCGAAAGTAGGTTTCCAGCAAAGAGGCTACATATTGTGCTCCAAAAAGATTCGAGAGATGTTTTAACCTGTGAAAATATACAAATAGTAAAAGAACATCACAAACCTCGACTAAACTTTGTTAATGTTGCAAATTCTGATGCTGGTGTCACTCTTTGTAAATTTATATTGTAAACCGGAAAGACGGTAAACAGATCAATAAACTTCTTGAAAAACTGCGAATCTTGTGTTTTCAAAATTGTGTGTCTATATAAGCCTTTCTTCGGTACAGGAACACAATTAATGATATCTTTAATGAGAGAGAGAGAGATTTTTTATTTGATGCTTTATTTGTTAGGCTACTTGCCATTCACAAAGGTACATATGTCATTTAACAATTCCAATTTCACGCGCTCTCTATATCTAGCATGGACAGTTTTCTTTTTTCATAGCAAGGTAAAGAAATTTCGCAACACACATATTGAATTTATGGTTCGCTAACAATATTCGCAATGACA
>JAUKPP010270958.1:0-11213 GCA_032273245.1 Phyllaplysia taylori | reverse complement strand
CCCCCCCCCCCCCCCCCCCCCCCCCCCCCCCCCCCCCCCCCCCCCCCCCCCCCCCCCCCCCCCCCCCCCCGGCCGGAAGTGATATTTTCACAATTTTACAGGAAAACTAGAAGCAGTTTAGCATTTGTACAAGGCTATAATTTTACTTAAGTCTCATGATGGACGCTCTGTATGTTCGGTTCTTTTTAACTTACAGGTTTATCTTCTTGATCTAGTATCTTGCTCGGTCCTCTTAATGGATTTGTGAAAAAAAGAGAGAAGGAAAGAGAAAAACCTTTCTTGAAATTTTGGTCTACCCTACAGATGTCTACATCTAAAAGGTCGGATATGTGCGTATATTTTGGACCCTTGTGTCGGATTGATATGATTCAGCGACTCGTGCTTCCTGAGAGAATTAAATGGCTTGAGAGAAACTAGAACTCTCAAAGGGTGTCCTTTTGTTAAGATAGTTTTTATTAGGATGAGGCGATGTCATAGGGAAGGTTAGTGTGCGAATTTCAACTACTCTGTATCATCAGTGGTCTTATGTTGTGTGTTTAGTAATTGTTCTTTACCTTTCCCTGTGTATATTTGGAATGAACCATTTTCTGTTGGAATGAGAATTTTGTCGGTAGGTCTTTTTTTCAGTTTATGATATAAAAAGGTATATACCATTTCACTCATAAATGATTATCCCTTGGTTAATTACTCAGAAGAGCCAGACTGGACTTCTTGTAGTTCTTTTTAAAAGCTTTTCTACTTCCTGACACTGTACTAGCTATAAAGTTTAGATTAATCCGTAAAACTATTAATGTTGTCTTAAAATACCCTTTGTTCTGTGTGTCTGCGTGTGTGTTAGCGCCTGTGCACCCTTGTCACATGTAAACCTTACCCCAAATCTCTTCAGGAACAATAAATGCTTCTCTAGTGGAGTATAGCGTGTGGGACAATTCCCCCCATAGTGTGTATTGGTTGTCTCTCAAAATCTGAAGAGGTTTGATAAACATACCCTATTCATTCTCAAGTGGGATTCTTTTGCGGTATTGTTTTGTTTTGTGATTGAATAGTTAATGTTTGCCTTTTGAAGCCGTCCACCGTCCACAGTTCCAGATATATGTTGGTCCCCGCGTCTCTTTATGGGACCCCTGTGCGCAAATACAAATGCATAGATTGCATTTACTGCATTGTTTGCTGGTGGAGTACTTCTCATATGTCGTTCATCTGTATTGATATGAAAGGTAATCCTTTGCTAACTTGTAGGAATATTAGAAAAGATGCGTTTGAAGTAATTTACTTGTACATGTATTTTACTTTGTCAAGTTTTTGGAATAGAGCAAGGAAGTGTTTCCAAGACTTTAGTTTAATCTTCAAAGTGTGCATCGTGGATAGTTTGTGGGAGCTCTTGAATGGGCTTCTCCCTACACTATTATATTTCCTTCTATGGGTTACCATAATTTGCCTTATTTCCCTCCTGGATATTATTAACCTTACTGTGTTGAAATTGCCGTATAATATTGTAAAGAAAAAATAAAGTAAGCCCTCACGCAGACTGTGACCACTAGTCTTGCCGTACAGGAGCTCCAAACAGTTTATTACTTGATGGGCGTTCTATGGTCGTCTGCTTCTGTCATTTTAATCTTGAGTTTTACTGATGTCTGAATTTGCATATATTTAAATATACATGATGTACTTTCGGTCACATTTGTGACCAATTTGTGTCAGCAGTGCTGTAAAATCTCAACCAAACAAACAACAAATAAGCACAGTGAATTGCCTTGTACACTGTATGCAAATCAGATTATAACTATAAGCACTTCGAACAAACATTCCTTATTTATTATTTCCAAAACAGCATTATTTATTGTTGTGTTTAAACCATGCCTAAAATATTCATATAAGTTTCATTCGGTTTTAATTTTTTAATGGGGAACATTCAATATCTTTTTGTGAATGTACAGCACTACTCACTGTGTGGGATTGCTTTATTTAGGCGTTACCTTCATTTGAAAAAAAAATTATGTAGCTGTGCCCAATCTTAATATTTAGTTTAAGAAACATTTTGTCGCCTGATGTTCTCTCTCTGTTACAGGGTGACACACACTCAAAAAGAGTGCTCTTGGTGAAAAGTTTACTACTCCATCAAGATTAGAGCTAAATCGAGCAAAGTTTGACACAGTCAATATTATTTAAAGTCAAAATATTATGTCAATTTTAGTAACTCTCTATTGAAAAACATGGAAAGGCAGTCGTGATAAAAGTAGAAACCACTCGCACATAATTTACGAGAGGTAGAGTGGTAATGTATAATTTATTCAGAAGAAAATAGAATGATAACCCACCAATTTTAAAGTCTGCTTTGTTGTATAAAACATAACAATGAACAGATTGAAAGCATACATTTTCTTTTTTATCCATCCATTTAAAGCCACTTTCGCAAACAAGAACACAACTCATCCATTTAACATCTCTGCTTTATTTTTATGAATTCTTGGGTGCACACATTATGTTGAAATTTATATTTTGTATGGTTTTATTTTTTCAAGTCACAAACTTTGTTATAGAGTCAGGCTTTTATAATTAAAAGTGTAGTTTACGCCTTAGTGAAATTTTCTTCTTCCAAAATTTTAATTCTGCAGCTAGAAAACTATCAAAGCTACTGCAATTTTCCAAGGAGTGCTTTTTTTTGTGTGTTACCCTGTTAACCCAGCTGAAAGACATTCATAATTTATTTTTCTTAAACGTATTTTAATAGCGGAACTCTTCTGCTTCTTTCAGATGAGGAATATGGCCAATACTGGCCCGGCCAATGGAGAGAACACCCGGCTGTTATCAGGGACTCAGAGCTCCCAGCGAAATTCTCACGCAGCCACAGCATCCATGGCCTCCAACCCTAACAACAACCTGGCAACCTCCTCCAATGGCTCAGCGCCTGGCGACAGTTATGAGGAGTTGTTCAAAGACAGTGTGCCGTGCCCCTCCTGCAGGGGACTGGGCCGGGTGCCAAAAGGTATGGTAGATCATTAAACCATCTTTAAGATTATCAACCCAAGTTGTGTCAAAGCTGTGGACACCTGTCCCTGTATGTGGCAAAGCAGTGTAGGTTATGCAAACGTAAAGGCCACATCCCATAGTTGATTGTACTCACATTACTTCTTCGAATTACATGTGGATATGGAAAGAGTTCACAGAACTGAAAGTTTTTTCTGCTGGGATTTTTTCCCTCTCAGCCCGGGTTGGCCCTGACAGGCAGGGTCGAAGTAGCCCGTCTCTTAAATGACCTTACACTGTTGCAGGCGACGTAAAACTGGTAACCAACCAAGCAAAACTGAAAAATTCATGTATTTTATTTAGGCTGCCATGACATCTTTACACTTGCTTGGCCAACCCTGGTGTAGGGCGTTTAGCTGGGCACTCCAATTTATTATTTAGAATAGTTTTTATATTTATGCTCATGTTCATAAATGCTGTGTATAGAAACTAAAGTTTTTCTTTGTACATGTATATATAGAGTACTTAGAATGATAAATGTGATCCATGTCTTAATTGTGTTCCATTTCTCTCTATTTGAGCAGAACTGGAAAATCAGTTGGTTGCTCTGATTCCAATGAAAGATGGTCGTCTCAAACCCCGCAGAACGTAAGTAAATCTTTAATTTGGAGTTTCCTCGAGGTTTGTGCTTTAGCCAGTAATTTTTACATTATATACACATACTCATTTGAACATTCTTACAACATATAGTATTAAAATGGGTGATGTGTTATCTATAGGCAGATGACACCCACATCTAAATGCAGGTACAGTTGGTGAGATTGCCATCATGAATATGGTAAGGAGCCAACTTATACAAGACAGTAAACTTTACACAGAGTCGTCAAGTTCACGCCATTACAGTTTGCTGTCCACACACAATCCAAAATTCAGAAATTTAGTTTTCATGGGAGTTGAATTTGATCCATTTTCAATTCAAACACCTATGACCAATGAAAGCCACCCTTTTCCCTTATTTCTCTATCTGCAAATCCAAAATTTTCATACTACATGTACTTTGCAATCTCTATCCATGTATAACTCAAACTAGTGAAATGGACTATGTGCAGAGAGTGAACCTCAAAGAGAATGTATGCTCAAAAAGGAAAAGAAAACACAGATATCAAGCTTACAGTAGATAGCAACATTAAAGAAGATATCTCATTTATGTATGATGCACTTGAATGAAAATTTGAAAATGCATATGTTTTAGGGATAGAAAATAAAGTGACTTCTTATTTTTGTAGGACAATCAATAGCTCAATCCCTTCCTCCTCAGCATCTTGTATGTGGCCATTGCAGTCGGCCTTTGCGTTGTCACTGGAGGGCTCCTCATCTTTTTCCTGATGCCTCGAGACATCGTCATCTCCAGCAACAGACCTTTCCTCCAGCCCCAGCACATTGACATCAACTCCACAGCGAAGTTCGCAAACTTTACGGTCACGGTGAGTACAATAAATGTCACTCAAACAGTCCTTAACACTTTGCTCTTTGCTCTATTGAATTCTCAGCCCTGATTTCACAATTGTGAGGGTCATCTGTGGCTGAAAGGTGCCTGACTTCACTAGCAGAGTCTCAGTTTTAAACCCTGGGAGGTTCACGGGGTTTTTATAGTTTTTATGGCTCTGATCCCTGGCCTTTTGGGAAAGGATGTAGAAATTGGAAGCTCTATCTATTGATTTCTAAAATGCCCTCATAGTGTTCCAGGGGGGCATCAAATAAAAAACCTGCCTATCACAATCATAATGGAAGGTTTTATTAACAAGAAAAACGTTTGTAAAGAAATAATTCAATTTCGTCACAAAATAATAGACAATTGAGCCTTGCACACGTCTTTTGTCTCCTCAGAGGTGAAAAAGACTGCACTAAAGAGTAAGATGCTCTAAACTTAAATATGTCCTAGCTATGGCAATAATTATTTAGGCAACTTGTCTGTCTCTTTATCTGTGGAGAATCGTAAAATAACAGGTGGGAATTCTTTTTCATCGCTTGTATATTTGTATGTGTTTAGTTTATTCTACAAGTGAAGAGAGGAAGTTATGTCTTTCCTGTGATCATAAAATAATGGACTATTACTGTACTGTGAAGTATTTTCACCTCACTTGTGGAAGCTACACATCAGGTGACCTTTATCATAACAGCCCCATGGGGCAGGAATGTGACAGTCATCGCTCCGACCCACCACACGAAACATAAAGTAAAGCTGTTTCAGAGCATGAAGCTTGAGCCATCATTGCAGGGGCTTCAATGAAAAGATGCAATGTGCATGGCACGTCTTTGTCATTATGACCACACAATACTCTGTTGTGGTAGTAAAAGCCTGGCACCTCTTCATCACGGCTCCACACACTCGCACTAAGTACAGTAATTTGTTGTAATTAGAGGACACATGTAGGGTATTATGAAATAGCCTGGTGTGGAAGTACCGGCATCAGTTCTGGCATTCACTGTTCCCTTGCGCCATAATAGTCTCACTGTAGCCCTCTTTACAGTCATTAGTAGGATCATTCCAGTGAAATGTCAACCAAAGTACAGCATTGTAAATCAAGTCCTGTAGATGTTTCACCTTAGCCTTCATCTTTAGCTATTTCATGATAAGATATGGCGATATCCATACAAGTGTATCTGATATATGGCAAAGAAATGAATTAGGAGTGGGACTCCAACTTAAGGATTCAAAAGTGTTGGTGGTGGAAAATATAAAGCAAAGAGCTAGGAGACTCACCACACGCAACCGATGCATACGAGAAAGCATGATTTTTATACAGAAATATGTAGCAAAAGAATATAGTAATTGGAAAGTTTTATATGACACATATGTTTTCTTCAAGTCTGAAGTTGGATGACATCACCTTCTCAAAGACCAAAGTTTTCAGTTAAGTTACAAATATGATGTTAGTGCCAAAATCTGTCAAGTTGCTATACCATTTGTCCAGGGTTGAGAGACATATTATTGTAACTGCAGAAATGTTGATTTGAGAAAAGCGGCTTCTAAAGGTTTAGATTTCATTGTAGCATCAGGTGTGGAATCAAATCACTGCATGACCACAGTTACAATGTTATGCCCCTCAACCTGCGACTGACAATTGATTTCCTCATTAAGAATTATTTATCATAATTTTATACACTCACCGTTTATCTTCTTGCTATGAAAATACAGTTTATCAGCTCTAAATAGTAAACTTGATGCTGGCATCAACATGTTCTGCCACAGTACAAATCTGGAAGGACCCAGCAGTAGCTGGAGAAACGTTAGTGTGTAATTTCATGTACTAAATATCACCAATCCCAGCAGGCTAAGGGTTGTTGGTTTGGACCAGACATAGCACTGGAACATGTAGTATTTGCCATAATTATAGGTGCTACTAAATCATGTGTAGTAATTTGGAAATGGAGCACAGTTTTTGTTTTGTACAAATTGCAGTGATGCTGATTTTCTGGGTTTTTTTTGTTAATTCCTGCCTTTTAGAACACTCATTACTTTTAGCATTTGTTTTTTGTTTAGTTGACCCCACCCATATTAGCCATGTCTATGAATTGTATATTGGTTGTAGTTGCTCCCACAAATTTTAATGTCATGCCAGTACTTAAACTTTTGCATTTTCCCCTTACTCCCCTTTACCCCCTCCCCTCACTCAGAACCGGTACAATGTGTCCAACAACAACTTCTACCCTGTGAAGATTTCGGGCGTGTACATGAAATCTCTCTATAGCAACGCCATCATCGCACAGGCCTGGGCCTACAAGAAAGACCCGCTGGAGATTTCGGCACGGTCGGAGGAGGAGCTTTCTGTGCCCATGGACTTTGTCCTCAGCGGGGAGCACGGCAGTCTGGTGTAAGGACGCGCTGTAGTTATTGCTTTGAGTGTATTATGTTTAGAGGCGCCAGCTTTCTTTTGTATTAGCCTCTTGTTTTACTTCGCAGACTTAAGCTTCCCTGAGACTTCTTTTATGTCTGCTGTCTGAAGCCACTTCCTGTCTACGAAAAATTTTGCAATAGAGGCATAAGGACACGCTTCAATGGAGCAATTCAAGTATCCGGATGTCATATGATGCAAAGTTTGCGAAACAAGAGCAAGTCATTCAAAGTTGAAATGAGCCATTCTCTCGCAGTTCTATAAAGAGGGAATCGATCTCAAGCAATCTTCTTATTTACAGCCTATTTAAAAAAAACACCAGCACATTACCTGATCTCATGTGTCCTCTTTCTTTAACTCATAAAGGAAGATAAACAAAAAGTAAGACATGATGTTTTGAATTTCATCATTGGAACTGAGTAATTGGTATTAAGCAAGTCAAGTCTACAAGTATGCTGTTGTGTAGTTTCCCCGCGAAATATTGAATTTCATTCAATTTTCATTGCCGCAGCATCTTATATTCTGGGGGATAATGCACTGCAATATATGTACATGTTTTATTTCTTCTCTATAGATCACATTGTCTGAGCAACTGGTCTTGGATTCACAACCTGCCCATCTTATTCGAGTAAGTTTCTCTTCACTTATCAATCAGTTGTCAGTCGGTCAGAAGCACTTTCTCAAGTGATTTAAATTTAGATGCTGTCACTTTATCAGACAGTGTAAATTTTTTCCCCCCCTTGTCTAAGGTCGGAGCTTGCAAGCCTTCTGGTGATAGACACTTGTCATATCATCATGGTCATTCCACGCCTGCCGAAGTCACATTTTATTGTTTTTGGATGAAACAGGAGAAAACAACTTTTATGTTGTGCCCACCAAAGCTTAATGCAGATTTGAAAAATGTTATTCATAAGTGCTTTTTAAAGAGTATTACTGTTATATTATGACCAAGGGATCTCAACAAGACAATAAGCTGGAATTATCCAAATATGTTTCAGGCAAATGTAGAATGACCATGAAGATAATATTCTTTACAGTTGTCTTAACGCATCTTGAGTATAATGAATTACTGATACAAAGTTACACTCTCAAGTGCTACCTTGTGGGATGTAGGTTATCGGTTTTGACCTCTGATATGTGATCGATTTTTTTAAGTAGGCCTTACAGTCGGGTGACAACACTTGTTTTAATCAATCAATCAGCTACATTGGTGTAAGACAGCCTATCTCTGTTGAAATCTGTTTCATACTCATTGTATTATTATAATGCTAAAAATAATAATAACAAGCATTTGTATTGCGCAGTTCTATTTTCTAAAAGTTGCTCAATGCGCATTACAATCACAGGTACAACATTATTGACATTTTAACAATTTGAGGAAAGGGTATACACAGAGAGAATGGCATAATAAGCTGTAGATATACAAATACACATAGAAATTCCAGTAAAAACTCAATCACAGTTCACAATAAAAAATATTTTAAAAAGAGCATGAACAATAAACATGGTAAAAACTGATTTTACATTCCACCCTCTTCCTCTCACTCTCATTTTCTCTCGTTCTCTCTCTTGTTTTCTCTCTCTCTCTCTCCCTCTTGTTCTCTCTCTCTCTCTCTAACTATGAACTTATTTCCTCTCTCACTCTCACTCCTTCACTTGCCCAGCTCAAATAGCCCTTTCTGACCCTCATCTTTTCTCTCTTTCTCCCTCTACCTCTTTGACTCTCTTTCTCTCTCTTTCTCTCTCTCTCTTTCTCTCTCTCTCTCTCTCTCTCTCTCTCCCTCTCTCTCTCTCCTCTTCCTCTCTCTTTTTTCTTCCTCTCTCTCCCTCTCTCTCTCTCTCTCTCTCTTCCCTTCCTCTCTCTTTTTTCTTCCTCTCTCTCCCTCTCTCTCCCTCTCTCTCTCTCTCTCTCTCTTCTCTTCCTCTCTCTTTTTTCTTCCTCCCTCTCCCTCTACCCCTTTGACTCTCTGTCTCTCTCTCTCTCTCTCTCTCTCTCTCTCTCTTTTCTTCCTCTCCCTCTCCTTCTACCTCTTTGACTCTCTCTCTCTCATCTCTTTCTTTCTCTTTCTCTCTCTCTCTCACACACATCAGCACGTTGTGATGACCAAGGACACATACACACACACACTGTTCTCACCTCATTCTCTTCAAAATAACCATTAGTGTTTCAAACAATGGAGAATAATGATTCTCAATGAATATGCATGTGTGAATAAATGATGTTTCAGCTGTTTTTTAAATGTGTGAATATTAAGGGTCACTCCCTTTAAGGAACATTATCCTATGTATAAAGGAGAATGTTAGAAAGTATAGGTAACTTTACATTTAATACAATGAAGCAATTATTGAAATTGTTATCTTACTAAGCACTCTGGCCTCAACTATATTCATACACTACCACTTATAGTCTTCAAACTCAGACTATATCGTTGATTATTTAGCGAAGAGGCGAATACCCCACTACAGCCCTTGTACTATTCGCCCTTCTGCAAAACAACTAACAATATTTTACATTTGCAATGTCATTGATTCTTCTCCTTCTACTACTTTTTGTAGGTGTTTTTATATAACTGATCCCAGACACAGTTTGATACTCTTGTAATGTTTGTTTGTCTGTATTTTCCACTGAGTAAGCTGCTGTCATCATCAATATGAGCTTCATGACTTTTACATGACCCTTGACTGGGGCGGCGCAAGGTTGTTATTGAAATTCTGCCGCATCGCTGCTTTGTGTCTGTACGCCTGTGCCAAAATGTCTATGTAGATCCCAGGTGTAAGGTCCAGAGTGATTTTGTTTATTTTATTTAAGGGTATAAGCAGAATTTGATTTGTGGATTGTTGTTACACATTTACTTGTTACTATTTGGGTGCTTAACGCAGATGAAGAAGAAGAAGAAAAAGAATTGTTAGTTGTTTATAGAGGCGCCAGTATCTTTGGCTGTTTTAGCCATGAGAGAAGAAGAAAAAGCTGTTTGTAAGGATGTTTGTGTCCCTGAGATAGTTATAATTGTGGGGGATGGGAGGAGGCAGGGGGTACCCACTTGAAAGACAAACTTTTCTCCATAATGTGCCCCCCCTTTCTCTCTTTCTGAGTTCTCTCGCTCTCTCTTTTTGTCTTTCCTTTTGTATATCTCCCTATTTACTGTTCCCCTATCTTCCTCTATCCCTCTTTATCTCTCTCTTTTCTCTCTCTTCGATCTGCTTTTTTGGGGGGGCTGGATTTTTTTCCCTCAGCCTTGGTTGGCCCTGACAGGCAGGGTCCAAGTAGCCCGTCTCTTAAATGACCTTACAGTGATGCCAGGGATGTAAAAGTGGTACCCAAACCAAAAAGAGATTTCAAAACAAGTTACAGTATCTCACTCCACCTGCCCTATGAGAACTGGTAACCAAACTAACCAAGCATAAAAGTTTTCCGGCATGCAGCAAACTCTTTGTGTTCATAAGATATATACTTTTTCTCTTGTTTCCTCAAGACAAAGAAAACTGTCTTATACAAATGTGGAATGACTTCACATTGTTTCATTGCTATTGCACTGTGGGCTCGTTTTGTGATTCCTCAAGGATGGTGTAAGCAGGGCAGGCCCAGATGGTTGTCGAAGCCTTTGATCAGTTTGTGGGTCAGAGGGCTATGAATATTGTTTATTGTCACTACTAGTCGCAGTGGGTTTAAGGTCAGCCCAACAGAAAGATGTTCATTTGTTTGGCACAAAAATTAAAATCCAGGTTTATTTTTTGTACATGTAGCCTATGTGGAAGAGCTTTCTTTTTAAATGTGACTTCTCAGGCATAGTTGTAGTTTTCATAGTTTTGTTTGATGGAGTCCATAGATTGTCTCTTGTTATACACACTCCAGGAAACCCTTAAATAATATTGCCTAATATTTCTGAAGGCTTTATTATTATGATTTTTTTTTCTTTCTGGTGAAATAGTCTCAGTAGAAGTTAAATGCTTTTCATTGAAAGTATTAGAATTTAGAGTAGTATGTTGAAACAAGTCAACCTGCAGGGACTATTTTTTTTCACAAATTCGCCACGGAGCTTCTTTTCGACTATTGTTTAAACCTGACGAAAAACGCTAAAACAGCCAATAAAGTTGGTGATTCCATAAATAAATAGATGTTTTAACCCTCGCTCCACCACCTCCTCCCTGACAGTGTACATGTATCTCTGACAAGGGATTAATGTGGTGAGATGAGATAATTCTCTCACAGACAGCCAAATAAGATGGTGCCTCTATAAATAAATAACTCGAAACTAGTTGACTACTTCGACCAGGGCTAAACCAGCCAAATAAGATGGTACCTCTATAAATAAATAACTGGAAATTAGTTGACTACTACGACCCGGGCTA
>JAUKPP010270947.1:0-11215 GCA_032273245.1 Phyllaplysia taylori | reverse complement strand
CACACACACACACACACACACACCCACCCCCACCCACACACACACACACACACCCAACACGTGTATCAAAACATGCACTCAAAACGAAATGTTGTATTTCTCTTGAAAAACTTCATATCTAAAAATTTTCCTTCCAGGGCGACTACATAAACTATATGTGCGGAGCAGGTATCGTCAATAGAGAGGTAAAAAATATTCCATTTGATGTTTTCACTTTCTCTTTTATTACTGTAAATTGAACCGATTAGCATGTCTCTTTTTAAAATCTTGTTTGTGGGCAAAAATGGCCGATGTCGTTTTCAGTATAAAGGATGGATAAGTGACGAGGCAGAAGTAAAGGGATGGGGATTTTTTTTTTTTTTATCGAATCCAATGGCTTGTGTCCCTACAACACTTGGTTAAGATTACCCAGACAGGCTTTACTGTGTCTGCTTGGCTTGCTCAAGGGGATGATTCACGAAGGCAGAAATTACCATGAATACATTGAAACTTTGCTAATCCAGTACGGTAGAAGAAAATTGAGACGCTTTGTGTCTTGACATTACAGTTTCATCACTGAGTTCTGTGAGTATGGGTATGATATTTGACAAATTGTCGAAAAAACTTTCTTTAGACTACTTATTTGTCGATTCATTTATTCATTCGTTCATTCGTATATTCATTCCTTCATTCATCCATTTATTCTATTTTTCGTTTGTCCACTCTTCCTTTCTTTTTTCCCCCTCTCTTAATTTTTTTTGTCTTTTTTCTTTCTCTATTAATAAGTTAATTTACATGTACGAATCTATTGTTCATTTACTAAGCATAATGTTACTTAATATTTTATCATTTATTGCTCGTTCTTGTTCATATTATATTCATTTTTGTTTATTCACTTCTTTATCTATTCATTTATCCATTCATGCACTATTACAGTGTTAGAAGAGACGTAAAACTAAAAGCCAAACCAACCATCCATGCACTAAATGAATCCGCCATCTTGTCTCTTGACAGCTTGATTACATAATCCACATGATCAACACCAAAGGCTGCATGAAAAGTTTTGGCGAGTGGCTTTCTAAAAATGATGTCGTCATCGGTTACGTCTCTCTGGGCGTGCTCATCCCACAGGTGGTTCAACTCGTTCTTTGTGACTTTCTGTCTGTTTTTCCACAGTTGGGGAGTCTGTATCCAAAAAGAAAAGTATACGCCTCGAAACACGAAGTTCCAAGGTTCAAATCCTGTTGGTGTAGCGCTTAGTCATTTTTAGGATTGTTTTGAATTTGCTGAGACTTTCGTGATTCCTGAGATTAAAATATAAACCGGAGACCCAATCCTTTG
This sequence comes from Phyllaplysia taylori, assembly GCA_032273245.1. Lineage (NCBI taxonomy): Eukaryota > Metazoa > Mollusca > Gastropoda > Aplysiida > Aplysiidae > Phyllaplysia > Phyllaplysia taylori. The sequence continues at coordinate 9,895 of JAUKPP010270947.1, read as the reverse complement.
TATGATCCTAAGGTGTTTCAAGTGGTGTTAAAAACAATAACAACACCCCCTTCCTAAAAACAACAACAACTCCCCCTTCCTAAAAACAACAACAACAACAACAACAACCCAACAATCCACAACAAAACAAAACTTGCCAACCTAAATTCTGTGCCCAAATTACTTCTTGATATTGTCAGTTTCTTTGTAATCTATCGAATATCTTTGTCTGTGCTGAATGCTGAAGTATTATCTCACTTGAGAACTTTACATTGAACATTCAGTTCGAAGATTGTAAAACCAAAGACATCGACGACAAAATGTATTAAAATTCTTTATAAAATGTGTCAGAAAACTTTCCAACTATTTCCCTCTACTCTGTTCCAGATCCTTGGCGTAGTGGCTGCTCGGTACTTCATTAAGCACTTGAGGAAAAGGAGGACATCATGGAAAGATTTAAAGGATAAAGTCCAGATCGTCTCTGAGCAGGAATCCTCGCTGAACGAACCGCCTGCTTCTAAGGAATGATCTTGTTTGTTGAAAGCAGAATAGCAAGACAGATGGCATATAGGAGGGGCGTTTTAGATTATTAAGAAGACAAGGAGGAGAAGGAGGAGGGAGAAGAGGAGGAGAACGAGGAGGGAGAAGAGGAGGAAAAGGAGGAGGGAGAAGAGGAGGAGAAGGAGGAGGGAGAAGAGGAGGAAAAGGAGGAGGGAGAAGAGGAGGAAAAGGAGGAGAGAGAAGAGGAGGAAAAGGAGGAGGGAGAAGGGGAGGAGAGAGGGAGAGGGATGGGATGCAGGAGGAAAAGGAGGGATAGGGGAAAAGGGGAGGAGAGAAAGAGAGAGGGAGAGAGAGGGGATGCAGGAGGAAAAGGATGGATAGGGGAGAAGGGGAGGAGAGAAAGAGAGAGGGAGAGAGAGAGAGGGGATGTAGGAGGAAAATGAGGGATAGAGGAGAATGAGAAGAAAAGAAATGGAAGAGGAGGCTAAAGGAGTGAGGGGGAAAGGGGTGAGACGGAGAAGTTGCAGGAGGGAAATTGCTTTTGTTGTCATCGTCTGCGTCATCATTATCCTTATTTCGTCGTCATCACCGACATCATCATTATTATTATAATTGGGAAAACTGTGTAAAATTTACGAAATAATCATGAAGTCAAGTTTTCTGATAAAAGAAATACTTTTTCTTTTATAATTATAAAAGAAATGGTCAATGCTTCGGCCAAATAGGCCTTCGTCCGGGGCAAACGTTAAAAACATCACCATCATCATCATCTCATCATCGTCAACTTCACCGTTGTCGTTGTTGTTGTCGTTGTCATCATCATTGTTGCCATCCTCCTCGTCGTCATTACCATTATTATTACCATCATGAATACAGGAATGTTTCTAAAACCTTACTGTGGTTACTGTTATGTACTTCGTGTAAGTCTTTGAGTTTTGGTATTCCTGTTTATACACATTTATCAGTGACATGGATCAGTGTAACAGTATAGGGAATTTTGTCTGATCTTGGACTTGTGCTTCTGCAATGCAAGAGAAAATTTAAGCTGCTCAGAAATGTCTTTTCTTTTTTCCTTTTCTATGTTATCAGTGGCATAAATGTCAATAAACTACGTTAAAAATTCATAAATTCGCTTCAATGTTTTATCTTTAGCTTTCTATTTGTCTTCTTGTTGAATTATCTACAGGTATCTCAAAAGTGTTGTCGGCGTCTATGGTGTAATGATAAGGCTCTTCGCCTCTCAAGCAGAAGACCCGCGGTCGATCCCATATATGGACGAGCATCTACGTCTTTCTGCTGGGATTTCTCTCTCAACTCTGGTTGGCCCTAACAGACGGCGTCGAAGTAGAACGTTTATTAGATTACCCCCAAAGTATTCTAAGAGACGTAAAACGAAGAGCCAAAACCAAATAATAATTGTTGCCCTAAGACTCCATGTAGATATTTGCTCCTGGTGCAAACATCACCAAGGCATACAGAAACGGGTTTTGTTTGTTGCGGCTTAACATCTCTTTAAACTCCTCATGTTTTAATGACTTTGGGTGGCTTTGGCTGTAATCGCCATGCAGACTCAATGTTGCCTCTTACAGGGGTTGCACTGAAAGATTGCTACAAATTATACTAGATTGTGCTCTCTGACGTGAGTTCCGAAATCCATTGATGCTGCCATTATGAAAGCAATAGTAAGGGAAAATAGGGGAAAGGTGAGAATTACATCTCCCTTTGGTTTTGTTTCGGGCAGATGCACCCCATTGGCTGCTGCCGTGCATCGGTGGTCTAGTGGTTACGCTGACGGACTCGTAATCGGAAGGTTGCGGGTTCGAATCCCAGCTCGGGCCCGACGCTGTGTCCTTGGGAAAGGCATTTTACACGAATTTTTCTCACTTCACCCAGGTGTAAATGGTACCCGGCTATAGATGCTATAGACAGCGAACGATTTTGTCCGTATGTTAGTGCTTTAGCGCCTGTAAAATGACAGCTTATGCTTCCCAGGAAGTTGAGGAGGTTTCCGAACGACTTGGTCTGCTGGGGGTAATAATTGATTGTAAAGCGAATAGAGCCTGCTTTCAAGCGGGGATATGCGTATATAAATGCAGTCATTATTATTATATTATCATACCCCTCGTGACGGGATAACGAAAGCCCGCCAGCATTATGACGTCGGATTGCACGATGTATAACATGCACTTATAGCAATCTATGGACAACGACAGCGCAAAGACAGGCCCGTCGTTTTTGTCTTTCTTGAACATGGGATGTTTGGGAGGTTTTCACTGTTCCCACCTCCTCGTTTCGGGGATGGACATTTAGATAGGAATTTTTAAATAGCAAATGATCCTATTATGTTACATGGAGCAGGAAAACTGGCAAAAAAGAAAAACAGACCCCAAACCAAACCAAAAAAAAAAAAGAAAGCCTAAGTTTTTTCTTCTCTAGCAGAATTGTTACTCACACACACATGCACACACACAAACATACATACACACACACGCGCGCGCACACATGCACATATACCATAAACATACATACTTTGTAACATGTACACAAACACACATGCAGGGACGGAAGACCGTTCCCTACAAAGGGAAACCAAGAAGCATCAAACAAGATAGAACTCCAATCAAAATGTTCTGAAATGTGTTTATTATGACATATTTACAGAAAACAATGAAGAATGGAGTGAACAAACTAATCACTGACTGGAACTTATCTCATTTAGTTAGTTCTTTTGTTTCAGTTTTGATTGTGTGCGTATAATATTCCTATTCGGTGAATCCACTCCTTGTCTTTTATGGCACTGGTTAGGGTGGGGTGCAGTGTTTTACTTTCTCATCGGGTACTCCACACAATGCAACTTATATGGCATGGGCCTACAAGGTATGTGAACCCAAAGATAATGTACAGTAGTCTATTTGGACAGCATGTATGGGAAAAATAACAGTCTATAGTACATGTAACACTATTGGTACGGGTTCTGTATACTGTAATTTAGAAATTCGTTATAGCTCAACTCTACCATCACCCCCCCCCCCTCCCCCTCTCCCGCCCAATATAGTGAAAGCTTGGATTATTCAGTAAAGTGGCATCATTTAGATTATTTAGAAAAATAGTTAGATGCGAGTGCAAATAGAGTTAGATGCCGCTTTTTGTCCTTGCTTTACATTATCAAATTTCCTGAACCGTTTTCATTGAGAAATTTCACCCGGCCATCGCCCCGATTAACGTATGTAAAATTGCCTCCTGTGTACGGAATCACTCCTTTCATCATGGCGCTGACGCAGAGAAGGTCATTGACACTGGCCTCAAGTGCAGGATTGACGGGGAACGGACCAGGACACTCGCCGCATGACGCCCTCACCACGGAGCCAGCAATTACTGGCTGTGTTGGGCTTGCGAATGTATCGAAACAGGAGGCTTGGATGGGCAGGTAGAGGGCGTACTGCGCCAGTGGGGTGCCTGCTTGCTGACACTCATACACACCAGTTATCGTTGGGTAGAAAGATCCCAGTGTGTTGATACCGAGCTGCCCGTATTGGTTGGTGGAGTAATACGGCATGTTATAATCAAAATTTTGATATTGGCGAGACCACATCACGGGATATCCAGGGTTGGAAGGACATTGAAAGAGGTAGTTCTGGCGGTCAAAAATGTTTTGAAACTGGTTGCGAACAAGGGGGTCAGGGGTTGATTGACTTGGATACGCGGTCGGCATTGGAGTGTTGGGTGGAGCTGACGGAAACTGTGAAGGAGCGGCAGTTGGTGCTTGGGTAAATGAAGATGTGACCGCGGGTGGGTTCGCAGTGGCTGGTTTCTGTGTACTGAGATATGAAGGTATTGTGATGGGGTTGAGGTTGAGAAGACTGACAGGGGTTGGGCATGAAACGGGGGTCACAGTGGGGCAAGATGGTGCGGGTGGGCAGGAGACGGGCGGGGGAGTAGGGCAGGAGCAGAAGGATTGGGAGTTGGTGTCGTTGATCTTTAAAGTGTACCTCTTCTCTTGCTTACCATCGGCGTTCTCTGCAACACATTTGTACACTGCTTCGTTTTCGTAATGCACATTGTAGAGAGTGAGCGTGTTGTTGGCGGAGATGGAGTAGCTCTTAACCTCAGGGGGGATCTCCCACCTGACTTTGGTTGAAGTGTCGTTGTCAGCGTCACAGAGCAGTACCACGTTGGTCTTGGCGTTTGCAACTATCGTTTGATTCAAGGGCCCAGCAATGGCAGGGGGCGAGAGAACCGTTACGTTCATCACTGCGCTGTCTCTTGCCAGAATATTGTCTGCTATACATGTATAGATGCCGGTGTCTGACTTATCAGGGGAGGGAATAGACAAAACACTGTCTCTATTTTGGTCAGTGGAGACTCCGGAGGTAATGGCAAAACTTCCAGTGGCGTTCTTGACCGTCCAGGTGACCGTTGGGGCTGGTCCTCCTGTGACCCGACACAACAAGTCCATGGTCTCCCCAGGTGCATGGGTTTTGTTATACGTGAAGACAGTGTTGTCAAAGGTCGCGGTAGCTGGGCCGGGGGAAGGTTTCGGTGTGGTCGTGTAGATGCTAGGGTCAACGCCAAGGTCGTTAGAGTTACAGAGGTCACTGTCACAGCATAGCGCTTTGTCTGATGCCAATGTAGCCGTAGGAGCAGGGCAGGATGTTTTCGGGAGACAACCCAATTGAAGGAAATCGAGGTTGAACTGGCTTTTGATTGAGATGGAGCAGACTTCATCTGCGGAGCATAAGTCCACGGTGTCGCAGTCCCTCGCGTTCTGCACAAAGCCGCAGTTCACACAGAAAAGCCTGCTCTGGTCTCTAATGGTGGGGGCGCCACATCCGTCTTCATTGCACAGAGTTCCGTCACAGCAGGTGGAGCACAGGACATTGGGGTCTGACACGCGGATAGCAGCGGCTGTGGCGTTGCTGCAGTCCGCATCTGCCTTACATCCGCTGGAGTACAGCTCTCCGCCGTTGTTGCTGAGTCTTCTTTCTGTGACGCACTTCTCGTGCTCGCCGCATTGCACCACGCTCTGGCAGATGGCTGGGTGGAACACGTCAGTACAGGAGAAACACCACGGACCCACGGCTGAGGCGGGGATCAGGAGAAGGAGATTTAGGAGAGCCACTGAAATGTAATAATTTGACATTGTCCCCTGAATATTTTCATTATTTTTGTTTTGTTTAGGAATTGTGGTGCCTTCGACACCGTAAGATTGCTTCAGCAACAACGAATAGACTAAGACAATAGTGAGACTATGAAAGAAGGAGAAGGAGCGGACCACCCACGCCTGAACTGGATAGGCCTACAAATAAATTTTATGGGATGGCCTGCGAAAACTTGTTTGCGGGGAATCTAAGTTTTTAGAGGTTGCTATAAATATTATCTACAGTTAGTATAATTTTCGGAATGGTTGAAATCCGTTGAGTAGCTGATTTGAGACCGAGTTATCACCCTTGGAAGATAACAAGATAGAGCTGAATTGGGGTCTAAATGAATAACCATACTTAAAAAGGATTTCATTTAGAATTTGTATTTCTAAATTGCCTTTGGTAAGATGGTTTAGAATGCTCAGTGAAGTTTTCGGGGCTTTAAGATTAAACTGAAGTTAATGATTTCACCACTAGCCTACATAGTTGCTCTTTCCCACTTAAGAAGTATGAAAAGAAAATATCATAGCGCTCTCCAAAAGCAATGCTATAATAGTACGAAGCTGAACTGTAGGCCTTACATGGAATTTAATCAGCTGCAGCCAGGTACGATGACAAAAAGAAAGAGATGGGCTTTCCCTTTTTGTAACACTAACTAGCTTGGATAACTAGGAAAACCAGTCGGATGTAAAAAACAAAACAACAACAACCAAATGAGAAAGAAAAAGCAGATAAAAAAAAAACAGAAAAGAAATGCTTCCCCGGTAGCACTGAATACAAAATGTTTAATCCCTAAAACATTTTTACCGACATGCTATAATAAGGAACAAAAATGTTTCCTTAACAACATCATTGTTCTCAACTAACCTACCCACCGACCAACCAACCAACCAACCAACCAACAAACCAACCAACCAACCAACCAACCAACCAACCAACCAAACAACAAAGAAACAAACGTACCCCCAAAAATGGATTAATAAAAAAACCCACCCAAAATATATCAATACATGGTACTAGTAGGTAGGTATGGTATTCTTTTGTACAAGTGCACTGCACTTCTGCTGAGTATGTAGGTCAATTTCTCTTATGACATCATCATGATCTGCTGCAATCTCTTGAGACACTTGACCCGATCTATCAAAATTCCAGGCGCAATCACCAGTTCACGATTGACGTTTTATCAAACAGATCCATGACCCCTTGAAAGGTCACCCACGATCGTTTCCGCACGTCATGCCCTGTGGTTTCTTGTTCTTTTCCTCTTGTTTTTTTTTTTCTGGTCACAGGAAAGACTGTCTAGCCGAGTTAATATTAAACTTGAAATTGTTGTTACTTCTTTGGTTTTGTTGTTACGCTCTACAACACTATAAAGTCACCTCTACTTCGACTCTGATTTGATTTCTAGTTTTACGTCTCTTGCAACACTGTAAGGTCATTTAGTTCATGTGATGGGCTACTTCAACCTTGACTGTCAAGGCCAACCCAGGCTAATAGGGGCGAATGTTGGCAGAAAAATGCAAATCATCCGCGCTTGGGATCTAGCTAAAATTTCCGCGCGATAGGCGGAGAGCCTAGCCACAGACGCCAATATTTCGACCCTGCCTGCCTGACTTGTGAAAAACACTGCATCCTAGCAGAAAGACAGGGTAAACCTGAAAGGAACTCGATGCTATCGTAATAAGTGAGGGGAAATGGAAAAGGTGAATTCAAACACTCTTGCTTTAAGTGGTTGATCAGTCAATGAAACTAATGTCTTGTTTCGTTATACATGTACTTGGTCATTAGAATACAGTACCAAACATGTACAGAAGACAGAAGAAAAAGAGGGATGCGCACTGCTTGGATATGGAGTGCTTTCATGCAGTCGAGCATAACAGTTTCAGATAATATTAGACTATCCGTGAATCTTCAAATTGTGAATTTCTTTTTTCAGAACAAATTTGTTTTCTACTTGAAGTTTTTATCATAACTTGTTAAAACGTTTCCGGTATTTGTACGAATGGCTAAGAAATTAAGTTAGAAAACGGTTCCTGAAGTTTTCATTGCTATTTTCTTGCTCCTTTCTTTCGTTTTCCCTTTTTATCGTGAAGCGCTCAGAAAGCAAAACATTAGTCCGAGGTCCATACATCTATACCAATCGCAAAATCCTTTTATCATCCACATATTGAGGATTTCTCTTTTTATTTTAAACGGTCCTAGCACAGAACCAGTGCCTATGATTTCCGACGATTTTTTCATCACGACATAATATAATCGATTAAGGTTCCCTTAAAGCGCACGTCTCGTTTAGTAAATTTCGCAGAGGAACCAAAGAGCTGGTTCCAAAAATATCCTCCGTATCAAGGGTAATACGTGTACGTTGTGTAACTCTAGTTTAATGTACATGTATAATGTTTATCATTTTCTGTTTGGTTTGGTTGCCAGTTTTACGTCCCCTACAAAACTGTAAGGTCATTTAAGAGACGGGCTTCTTCGACCCTGCCTGTCAGAGTCAACCCAGGCAGCGAGGGAAAAATCCCAGCATAAAAAAAACAGATTGCCCGCGTTCGGGATCGAACTCGGGTCTTCCGTAAGATAGGCGAAGAGCCTAACCATTACACCACAGCGCCGGTTCTATTTCTGTGATGAGGGATTAATGACTATCTATTTGGGCGTTGAATGGGTGCTACAAAAGTTAACAGCCGGAACATGGAGACCCTTGTGTGAAAAAGTTACATATCAAAATTCGGGAGTTCAGTGTTTAGAGAATCACGCCAATAATATGCTTCTCTGTCTTGTCGACGCACTTCCTCTACCCGGATTTTCAACTCGTGGAGGCTCTTTTTTGTTTTCCCTAGGTAACAATCCATTCTGTATTTCAACCGTTCCACACTCTAAACAAATTATGATAAATTGCTACTTAGTGAGCGTTCAATAGCTCGTAGAGAACAAAATAGCTATTCAATAGCTTGAGCACAGAGAAGTATCGGCGGTCGTGGTGCAAAGGTTAAGCTTTTCGGCTATCACACCGAAGACGAGAGTTGTTCGAGTCCCACGTATGGTCGATTTTAGTTGAGTCATTGGTTAAGCTTCGCCGTCTTTCTGTTTGGATGCAGTGTCCCTATAGGCCGAAGTTGACCGGGACAGGCAGTGTGGAACTAACCTGCTTCTGATCGTGCTCTGCGCGTGCGCTAATAGTACGCCATATTACATTATGTAAAACAAAAAAAAAGTAATGGGCCTAAAAATAATAAGCATTCGAGAGAAAGAGGAGGAGAGGGGTGGAGACTGAGAGAGAGAGAGAGAGAGAGAGAGAGAGAGAGAAAGAAGGTGAGAGACGGAGAGGGTGAGTGAGAAAGGGAGAGAGAGAAAGAGTTTGTTTTTGGGTTTGGTTATCAGTTTTACGTCCCCCTGCAACACTGCAAGGTCTTTTAAGAGACGGGCTACTTCGACCCTGCCTGTCAGGGCCAACCCGGGCTGAGAGGGAAAAAATCCCAGCAGAGAAAAAAACCCAGATCGTCTGCGACCGGGGATCGATCTACGGTCTTCCCGCATGCAAGGCGAAGAACCTAACCCTTACACCACAACGCCGGTAGAGAAAGAGTAGTATAGAAAGAGAAAAAAGAGAGAGGAGAGCGAGAGAGAGAGAGAGAGAGAGAGAGAGAGAGAGAGAAGGGGGGTGGTGGAAGTGAAAAATAAATTTGCAAATTGTAACAATAAAACCGAATTAAAAACCTAAACACTATGCCTATTCTGACTGACTAAAAGTACCTTGTAAATAAAAAGAACGTTTCTCAGAAAACACACACATTTAAAATACCTGCTGAAGTAATGATAGAAAAGACAACAACCCTAAAACAATATTATCATGCTACGTGGACATTGAGAATAGATTAAAAACAGAAAACAGGCTGAAACAAAAAGCAACTTAAGTTTTGTAAGCTAAGACAGAATGGCGAACATGTCGTAGTCGTAGCTTACCTGTCAATGGGCCGAAGCGCGCCATTTTTGCACCTGTCCTTTAGAGAGTGATTCGATGACGTCGAAACCTTGTGTTTTTATACTGCAGAGTGCCGAAGCCCGGACCGCGACAAAATACCATTATCACTAGATTAAGATCTAGTCCTTACTATGTCACGATGAATTTCATTTCATGACATTTGAAGTTGGGAGTGAGAGGGGTGAAGCGGGGGCTGGGGTGGTGATAGGTGGGGGTCTCTCTCTCTCTCTCTCTCTCTCTCTCTCTTTCTCTCTCTCTCTCTGTGTGTGTGTGTGTGTGTGTGTGTGTGTGT
>JAUKPP010270936.1:0-11215 GCA_032273245.1 Phyllaplysia taylori | reverse complement strand
CACACACACACACACACACACACACACACACACACACACACACACACACACACAAACACACACACACACACACACACGCACACGCACACGCACACACACACCACACAGACATACACAGCACACACACAGAACACAGGCATACATGGTGCAATGGTTTGGCTCGTCACCTATCATGCAGAAGACGGGCGATCAAAGCAGTTAATTGACAACCTTCTCCATGTCTCTGCTAGGATCTAGTGTATAATGGATTGCTCCCCCTTATGAGGAGAGAAACTGTGGTTTTTCCGGAACAAACATAGCGATGATCCGTCTTCGGCAACAACTGCCCAATTTCCCGAATTCTGAGCCTCCAGGTTCAAGACAACGGAGTTAAGTCCCTTTATTCTTGGGGGTGTCTGCGAGAAGCTTCTCCCCGTCTCGACCAGTTAGGTCATCTGGCCACATGGCAACAGATGATAACCTAATTTATTCACTTGAATTTCCTGACCACATTATTGGGAACAGCAAATTTATTCACAAATACCCCCAAAAAAAGAAATGTAAGCATGCATATCCACAAGAGAGTTGGGCAAATAAGAAGCAGTTTCGTAAAAAACGTGCATTGCACTTATTCTCTTAGACACACGATGATAAAAATAGAATTTCTTCCATGAGGTCTGAGAGACGGACTAAGACAGGGAATTAAAGAACCAAATTGACTTGATTCTTTGGGTGGCTCTGAAGAAAAGCCTAGTTCCACGATTTAATTCCCTGCATTGAGTATACACAGTGTGGGGTGAGTCGTTTGTTTTCGTTTACCGCTCACTTGGAGCATGCAAAAGTACATCACTATATAGTTAATCAGGCTTTAGAAGACCGGCGCTGTGGTGTAGTGGTTAGGTTCTTCGCCTCTCATGCGGAAGTCTCGAATTCGATCCCGGTCGCGGACGATCTGTTTTGTTTGTATCTGCTGGATTTTTTTCCTTCTCAGCCCGGGTTGGCTCTGACATGCAGAGTCGAAGTAGCCTATCTCTTAAATGACTTTACAGTGTTGCAAGGGACGTAAACCTGGTAAATAAAAAAACCCACTAGGAGTATACAAGAGTACATCGCTGTATATTTAATAAGACCTTAGAGGAATGCTGGGAAAATCACCGTGGACAGTCCAAAATTTAAATACATATAGAAAGGAGTTGGCGATTTACTGTTGAGATGGTTCCAAATTGCACAGCGGTTTGAAGGTCAGACAAAATCGTAAATCAAAGTTGAAGGTGAAAAATTGTGTCCTTCAACGGCGTCCTGTATTGGCCAAGCTGTCCTCATTGTGTCGAAGAGAAAATAACTCTGAGCGGTCAGACAGACAGAATGATCTCACATCGAGATCTATCCACGTAGCTTTGTTGACAGTTTAATGAAGATTCAGGAGGGGGAACTACTACACTGTTTGTATTTGTAAGTTCAAGGATCCCTAGGAATAACGAGACTGCCCGGGTAAGTTCGGGAGAACGGAGAGACGAGGAGAGACAGGGAGAGATGGGGAGAGACGGGGAGAGACAGGGAGAGATGGGGAGAGATGGGGAGAGACGAAGAGAGGCGGGGAGAGACGAGAGTTCATTTTCTGCCAGTGATGTGGCCAGATCAGATTAATGAACAAGGAATAATAGTTTTGTCACATCAAGTTATGAAGTTCTGGGTATTACATAGATTTTACTTGGCTGGCATGAGATGAAAAGACCCTAAGATTTATGCCCTAGATAGAAAAATGCAATGTTAAAGATCCAGGCTTAAGTTAGTGTCGTTGTGTGTAACGTTACATAATTGCGAAATAGCCAGTAATCTTGGGAATGTGAAAGGAGGGAAAATCCAGAATGCCGAGTTGACTAGACTGGGAGATTAAAGTTATTTAGTTATAGCGACATCATCTTCTGTAAGTAGACAGGAGACAATGCCAGATGAGACTTCATAGTAAACGTGTTGAGATTGTGTCGGGGAGACGGTGGGGCTAGACCTTAGTGTGGGTGTTATATTAGTCATCTCTAATTCTTTTCTTTAAATTATGTTTTTTTCCTTCTTTCTTTCTTTCTTTTGCTACAAATCAGAAGAGAGATTGTGTCTCTATAAATAGATTAGTCGTGACAAAAATCTTTCTTAATTGCTTCTAAGGTCAGGCTTTGAATTTATTTACTCGCTTTGCAAAAAAGAAAAAGAAAAAATGAATAACCCAAACTGTCAGAACGACTTTTGAAAGAAACTACTGCAATGTATCATATTTACATCGGTATGAAGTGAGTCAGAAAAAGCTCAGATTATCAAAGTGATGCCCATCAAAGATTAAGTTGGATGAAAAAAGAAACTTATTATTCTGCTCTCGATGTCAAGGTCAGTGGTAGGTCAGGAGTATCGTTTCCATTCACCACTATGTTAAATAAATGATTGTAATACGCAGACACTGCAATCGGATTTCGCCTGCTCCTATTGTCCAGCCCAAGGTCAAGGCCGAGGGGAAGTAAGGCTAGAAGCTTTCAATCAGCGCAGACCCCGTCCCTCTGGAAGTCAATCGGTCACAGGTATCGATAGGCTCACATCGGACTGGGGCTCTTACATGCGGTGGGGCGAGTGGAAAGAAAGAAAGAGAGAGAGAGAGAGAGAGAGAGAGAGAGAGAGAGAGAGAGAGAGAGAGAGAGAAGAGGGAGGAGGAGGTGGCAGAACCAGAGGTGTGAAAGTGGAGGTGGTTTGACTTTTTATTTATTGAGATAGTTTTACGCCCCTTTGGACACTGTAAGGTCATTTGAGCTGCGGGTTACTTGTGTTCCCCGCCAAAACCAACCAGGCTGTGAGAGATATGACACTCTAGCAGAGGGACAGAGATGTCTGTCCAACACGGGGACCAAACTCCCGCCCTCTGTGTCACAGACAAAGAGTGTAATCATTACACCACAGAAAAGGATATTATGGAAGTTTGGAGAGTAACGGGGACATGAGCGAAGCAGACTGTGTTGTCAATTCTCTAGAGCTTTGGACTTTGATTCTGTAAAAATTATTACATGAAATAAAAAACAACAACCGCATAATTGACCGTTTTTGAAAATTAGAATTAAAATAACTTGTATAATCCCGTAAAGAGATTGGGAGGGGGGGGGGGGAGGGGTAGAGGAGGGATTAATTATTGTCGTAAACGTTTAGCCTTGTCGATCATGCGACTACACGACAGTATTCAGATGGGAAACTGACAAAGATTGTCACTGACCCGTCAAATCTTTTATTATCCGATAGAGCGAAATCACTAAAACCAAAAGCACACTGCTTATCTCCCTTGTCAATCCATACTACATACCTCTCTGTGTCTATCCATCTGCCTCTCCTTTTGATTTTGTTTGTCTTTGAGTTTTCTTCCTTCAACACTGTAAGGCCATTTCAGATACGGGTTACTTCGACCTTGCCTGTCAGGGCCATTTTGGGTTGAGAGTGAACTAATTCCAGCGGCAAAAAGACAGGATCGTCTGCGCTCAAGATCGAACTCGGGTTTTCGCACGACAGGAGAAGAGCCTAACCACTACACCACAGCGCTGATGAGCATGTTGTTGTCCCGATGAAAAGACGATGACATATAGAGTTCGTGACATCATTAAGTTAGATCCTTAATATTATACATCCATTTTGGTCAAGTTAAGATATTTGCAGTTATTTGCCGTGTCTTACAACGATTTCTTTTAAAAGGGAAAAAGTCACTGATATTTATGATGGGTTCTTGTCCATTTCTTGAGAAAACGTTATGCGCTGTACTATTTCAATCTTAGTTTACAATACAACAAGGATATCAAAGCACGAATTTACTTGTCCAGCTTACGTTTTGTTTTGTCACAAACATTTAATACAGGCAGTCAGACAAATGTAATTGTTAGACAGATCCTGACAGACTTGACTACGGCTAACCACCAGGAAAGCGAGATGTCTACACCACGATAATCTACGCGACGAACGGTATGGGATCGTGGCGTTCCTGAAGTCCCAACTGACACACAATACTGTCACCAAAGGTTACTGGAAATGTCGAGAAGGCAATTGGAAGGGCGGTTTGAATGAAAACTACAATTTGACATGCACACCACCGCATCTACTCATCGATACCTCTCGCTCCCCTCCCCCTTCTTTATCTCTCTCCCCCATGTCTCTCTTTCTCTCACTCTCTCTCTCTCGTTCCATCATTCTCTCAGCTTGTCTAGAATACCCATCTAAAACAAAGGGAGAGAAACACAGAAAACACTTTTCAAGATTAAATCGAATGTGGCAGCAGGAATTGTTTTAATAAAACAGATCCGCGGATACAGAGGAATGAAAACGAAATAAAGAATAAGTTTACAACTGGTCTGAGGGGAGTCAGCTACACTGGTGTCATTCACAGAGAAAGGTCAAGCAAGCAAACAACACGTATGAGGATTTTAAAAGGTCAAATGATGACAGTGTATTGATACGTTAAAGTTTGAATTTTTCTTTATCTTGTTTTTTCTCTCTCTATAGCTTTTGTTGATGTTCCTTGTCAAGGTTTGTAGTGGATAACTTTGGTGTGTTTGTGTTTGTTCGGCGTGTTTTAGCTAATGTTGGCGCTTTTTTTGTTGCCAGGATCAACAGTCTGATACGCTAATTTGGCTGAGTATATAGCTTTACAAGATTCTTAATACTAAAACCAAAACCAATGATTCACATTGTTTGTTTTATACTAGTTTTAAATTAATTCTTTAGGCCATTCCACACGTGCTTCATTTTTTTTTCGACACGTTTGATATTCACTGAATGCGGCCAAAACAGCTAAAGACGATGGCGTCTCTTTAAATATATCGTTGGGTTTCCACATAAGGGCGAATAGTACAATGATTTTAGCAGGACATTCATCTCTTTGCTAAACAATCAGCGATATCTTTTCCAATAATCACGCCATCTGCAACAAAACAACTGCGGAACATTTTCTATTAATAAATATCCCATCAGACCTGAAGTCCGAAGAAAAGTGACGAGTTATGCCCCTTAGATAGTCTCCTCCGAGAAATGGGAGAGAAATCTGCACCAGTTGGAGAAGTATTTTAAAAGTCGTGATCACTTCCAGCATCTACTAAAAATCTCCAACACTCTGAGTAGTTCTGAAGAAGTCACGATCACTTCGAGTTGCTACCAAAAAGTTTTCAACACTTGGAGTAGCAATGAAGTAGTCATGAACTTTTCCACTAGCGAAAAGACGCCACTCTTTAAGTAGCGGCCAACAAGTCCTCAGCGGCTACATTAGGACGAGTGAGAAATCGTGAGCAGATCTATCCCATCTGTGTGTGTGTCTGTGAGGGGGAGCGTGAACAGACGAGAGGACATTCACTGCAGGACTACAACAATGGCGGAGGAGGGGGGGGGGATGATGGGAGTCGATGAGACAGGGAGACAGGGAGACAGCACCAGACTGGCTCTAATCCACGCCACACAGTACCATCGGACACCCACAAGGCTGGCGTGATTAATGCCCTTATCTGGGATGTAACGGCGCGAGGGTGTGGGGTGGGGGGTTATGGAGGGGGAGGGGGCATGGGGGTGGCTCGGAGGGGGTGGGAACTGTCTCAAGGACACCATATCGGGTTTGGGATGGGGACGTGGGGGAAGAAAAGGTGGTATGGGGGTAAGGGTGGGTGGGGGAGGGGGGTTTAAGAACTGTCTCAAGGACATAAGATCGGCAAAACGAAAGAGGCGGGGGTGGGTGTGTGTGTTAAGGGGATGTAAGCGGGGGAAATAAAGGGGGCATACCGGAGGAGTAGAGAGAGGGAGGGGGGGAGGTGATGATGGACATAGAAAAGGAAATTTGGTTTGGTTTTGGTTTAACGCCCCATGCAACTCTGTAAGGTCATTTACGAGGCGGGACCTCCGAATTTTACGTCCATCTCCGATAGGACGGGGGTCGGAGCCATTAAAACTCCAAAAAAATCCCGGGGAATCCTACCCGGATTCGAACCCGGGACCTTCCCATCTGTAGCCGGGCGCACTACCGCTCGGCCATCGACGCCCCCAAAAAGGGAGTGAATGTGATATCATTTTTGGGGAGCTTTGTGTTATTTTAACGCCATTGTATTGTGCAGGTCAGTTTAGAGATGGGCTGACTTTATCCTGCTTGGCAGACCCATACCGGGCTAAGAGGCACAACTGGCGTTGTGGTGTAATGGTTAAGCTGTTCACCTGTCATGCGGAAGACCCCGAGTTCAATCCCGGTCGCGGACGATATGCGTTTTTTTCCTGCGGTGTTTTTTTCCTCTCAGCCCACGGAGGCACTGACAGGCAGGGCCAAAGTAGCCCGCCTCTTAAAAGACCTTACAGTGTTGCAGGGGACTTAAAATTGGCAACCAAACGAATGAGAGGGACACAAAATTCCCAAAAAGGAACGAGATCGAGATAGACAGAGATAGGTCGAGACAGATTCCAAGTCCAAGGTCAGGCGAGGCCAGCTGATCCACCCAGCGCCCTCTCCCTCATCCCTTTGTCCCCACAGCAGTAGGTTGTGACCACAGTGATCAGCCCCCCTGTGGGAGGCAAACCGGCACGAGACACGCAAGCGAGCCATTCCGCGGACATTCACCTGGCCGGCCATCATGCAGGATTGCTGGGCAATGTGTCGATATTGGAAATCTCCGGATGACAGGTGTAAAGTTTGCTAAATTCGAGTAACAGATTTAAATATTCTGCTTAAACCTGCTTTAGTGACCACCTCTTCAAGACGACCGCCTGCACAAACAACCACATCCATTGACTCCCAAAATTGCATTTATTCTAATTGTCCCTCTCGAAAACGACCATCTGTCTAAAACTACCACTTTTTTCTTCACATGAGTTGGTCGTCTTAGACAAGTTTGAGTGTATCTCTGCAAATTGATCTTTTTGGATTCGAAAAAGCTAAATCTATGACTGGCGTCTCTAGTGCAGTGGTCAAGCCATTGGACTATAACGTACAAGACCTGAGTGCGATTTGCAGTTTGTGACAGGCATTGGCGTCTTTCTGCTGGGATCCTATTTTTTTCTGTACGAATTGGCCCAGATCGGCAGGGGCGAAGTAGTTTGTCTAAAAAATAACATTACAGCATTGCAAGTGACGTAAAACGAAGACCTAAACCAAACAGACGCTAGATTTTAATTTACAGCCAAACCTGCCTAAGTAGCCCATGCTACATAATGGAAACTCCGGAGAAAATGACAAATTAAAGATAAATCGTATCATAAAGAAAGCAAACAAAATAACGTCAATTGAAAACGCTCTATTTGATGAACTGTTTCCAACGTTATGTGAACAAAAAATGAAAGCCATCCCCAAAAACCGAAGGCGAGGCATCCACTGTTCCAACTAATCCGTATGTCGTCAAGAGCAAATCGACTTTTATTTCCAAAAATGAATAGAGAACGCTACAGAAAATCATTTTTACCCACTGCCATCAGGGTCTTAACTGAGTCCTTATCATATTCATGAATGTGCTACTGTAACATGTGACATGTCTGTAATTGTGCTGTTCTCATCAATGTAACCTGTATTGATGTTGCCATTGTACCCCTTTCATTGTCTGATGTAAACCCGTGACAACAAATTTCCCTCTGGGACAATAAAGGATATCTTATCTTATCTTATATGACCTTGCAGTGTTGCAATAATCTAAGAGATTTAGCTATGATTTCTCGAATGTGTTAGTTGAGTGTGGCGTGTCTCTTGCTCTTTACAGTGTCACAAGTGACGTAAAACTGGTAACCAAAGCAAACGAACAATTCCTTTGTATCTCACCTACTCCGCTGTGACAGCAGAAAACAGTATCGTGGGAAGCGTGCTCACAAAACATTATTCTCCTCCTGACCCGGGCTGATTGGGCCGAGCGAGCAGATAAGACACGCGTGCGAGACTCACTTTAAGCCACTCTCCATGTGTTCTGTGCATTCAGACTCCGGATGGAGACACGCTCACAACATGGCCGCCAAATCTGTCCGTGGATACCATACCGCTGATAACACACGGCCAAACAGCGGTTGTCATACAGACCTCGCACGCACCACTGATGGGGCTGGTTTTGTCCCACTTCTGTTTTTTATGAAAACACTTGAAAAAATATCAAAATTTTGTTTGTTGCGCAAAATTTCTTGTCTTGTTTTTTCTTTCTATTCTTTTTTCTTTCTAAAATGTTGTTAGTCTGTTTGTTCTGTGGGAAATAATTGATTTGTTGTAGTTTAAGCGTTTTTTTTATTTTTTTTATTTTTTTAATGTATTTATTTTGTACGGTATTCTGCCTCTGTTGAAAGTATTTTTTAGATGAAAACACTTCTTGTTTCCCTGTTATTTCTGAGTAGCTCTTGAATATCAATATTCAATAGTTGTTCTGGTCCCAAGCTAATTTTACAAAACTTATTTTTTGTTTCGTTTGGTGTTGCTTCTTTATACCAGTCGATTATGAATTCACAACCAGCGGAAAAGAAAATGATAATGCATAGTTTCTCGCCCATCTGTCAACAATTTTATAAGCTTTTTGTGGACTATTTTGTTAAACAGTGTCTTTTGTTATTAACTTGGTGAATTAACAAAACAAAGCTATCTTTTAGATCAAAGTGTCAAAATAACGCAATTCTCATACAAACGCATACTTGATTAAAACAAAAACAAAAAAGGTGAACATTAATAGAAATAAATAAATAAATGATGTGCTGTTTTGTGAAAAGAGTGGATTTTTCTTATCAATCTGTAGTATCACGTTTTGCAAATCTGTCATTTCCTATAACAGGATAAAGGATTAAGTGGCTTTACAAGGGTAGTGAGATAGCAAGCTCTATGATCGTGAGGCACAAATCAAAATCACGACGCCAGCTGCTGATTAGAACAGCCATATTCGCTTCCGCACCATTCTTGTTGCTTGGTGACGGCCTCGCGCCAGATGAAACACCATAATGGAGGCCGGACAGTTTTATGTCCATCTCCGATAGGATGGGGAATCGAGCCATTAAACTCGAATGAAATACCAATAGATAGTTAATCTGTAATCAATCCATTCATTCATCCATCCATCCGTCCATCCATTGATCCATCCATCCATCCATCTATCTGTACGTCCGTCCGTCCGTCCGTCTGTCGGTCTGTCTGTCTATCTGTCTGTCTGTCTGTCTGTCCGTCTGTCTGTCTTTCACGTTCATGCCAGCATCCACTAACTCAGCTGTCCATCTATGTCCAGGTCATATCTGTACCAATCTGGCCACACCGCACGTCCATCTCTCGGTCAATGTCATTCCCACATCACAACCGTAACATTACAACCTTCTACAAACAGGATGCACAAATGCCGGTCTTTTGATGTTCACTTAGCAAAAATACCTGATGTCATCACACTTATTTCTCCTCATCCACCTCCTACCTCCCGTGTCAGTTTTTTAAAGCCCTTGCACCAACGTAAGGTCCTTTAAGTGACGACATACTTCGTCGCTGCCTATTAGGGCTAAATCAGGCTAAAAGACACACTATGACCAACCAGCAAATGACTTACAGGGGTCGAAATTTAATAAATCAATAGAAAATATTTTACGCCAGGCTAAATAAGCCGCTACAATGTCAGGACATTTGGTATCAACAACACTGAAATAATATAGTGTGTGTGGGGGAGGGGGGTGGGGGTGGGAGGATTGGGGGTGGGGATTGGGGGTGGGGATTGGGGGTGGGGATTGGGGGAGACCAAGACAAAAAATGTCATGTTAAAGCGAATATAATGGAATACGGCCGTTTTTCGGCCACATCAGTGCTCTGGTGTACCAAAAAGAAAGATTGATAGGAACAATAGTAAGGAAATAGAAAGAAAAGCTTAAACAATTTTCCCCACATTAATGGCGTCTACTAAACTCGGGTTTAATGGTTTTACGAGAGAAAAGAAAGTTTTACATGTATATTTCGCCTTGTTCAGTTCAGAAAGGTGAATGTCTATGGGAATATCAATTTAACAGAAAATTTCTATTTTACCACTGCAAAAAAATTGATGGGTGAGAAATAATTGGCAAAAAACCTAACGCTTCTGTCCATTGCTGTCTGTCGAGTTTCCAATCAAGAATTGATAAATATACAAAGAGAAAAAAGAATGTCGTATATATTGATATACCTATATCTTGATTATCTCAGAATAGAACACACTAGATATTAGGACATGGGCTTGGAATCCTAATAACCTTTCTATAGTTTCTGTATTTCAAGAATCAAAGCCATTATTGAATCCGTCTCTTTTTATTGATAATGTTTTCACATAACTATTGTGTACATGATTTAGATCGGTTAACAATGCTGACGTCACCCTCAATGGTGAAAACAGACAAAGATTCTGGCGCCTCAATAGACAAATAACTTTAAACTAACATTTTCTTAGGTTACCATTGTCAGCAGCAGTGCAGAGTTCACAATTGCTTTCAACATTTCTAAGTATTGCATTTTTTTTACAGAGTGCGAAATCTTCGACATTTGATTCATGAAAAGGATTGTGCCCAAATGATTTTTTTCCCTGTTTTGACAAAGACTTTTCTATGAAATAAATAGATTTCGTGTTAGGAATCTGATAATGTCTCGTACAAATCATTATGACAAGCCGGTTTTGAAGAGGGCGTTCAACATGCATCTTACGAGATATGAATCGCTGACTGTTTAGCAAAGAGGCGAATACTTCACTACAGTCTACATACTATTCGCCCTTCTGCAAAACAAACAATGTTATTAAGGAGGACTGTAGGTAGCAAATCAGGTATAGAGTAGAGAGAGTGCCGGAGAAAACTGTAAGAAGCTGCCAGTGCCGGCAGATGAACGGACTTGTTATAATTGCCAGCACATCCGAGCCCTCCCTTGGCGCGACATTGGCTCAGCAATTTGTCCGATTGCTTTCTAAGTCAACGACCTCGGTTTGAATTCCTGGAGGATTTCGAGTCTTAGCAATTGCGACCCCAATCTTGAACCTTATACCAAAAACACGCGTTTTGTGGTCCCTATCTTAGGCCAGACTCTCCTACTCCTCTTTTCTTCCCCATCCCTGCTCTCCTCTTCCCATATCCTTCAACTTTTTCCCCTTCTCCTCCAACATTCAAAACAGCCAAACATGCTTGTGCCCCCTGAAAACAACTAACTGAATTCTCCTCCTACATTGCCCAATCCGTTTCTCCCCCTCTGCCCCCTCCCCTTTTTTTGTTTTTCTTTTCGTTATCAATTTCTCTCTCTCCCCCC
>JAUKPP010270925.1:0-11216 GCA_032273245.1 Phyllaplysia taylori | reverse complement strand
TTCGGGCACTCCCGGAATAAAGTGGTACCGGCTGTTTACACTGCCATTTTGAATAATTTGATAAGGATGGCTAGCCAGGTAAGTTCTTTCATAGTGATAGGCCTGTCTTATTTTGCGCAAATTTTGGCCCGCCTGTTGAAAATGAAATTGTTAACTAAATGGAAAACCAAGTTGAATAATTAGGCCTATTGATGATAATAATTCCCTTGCCCTTTGTCTTTGCAATTGTTAATCAATTCACTGGAAACTACGACTTGTTTTGTCGGCCAAAATTTGCGCAAGTAAGACAGGCCTAATGAAAGAACTTACCTGGCCAGCCATCCTTATAAAATTATTCAAATTGTCAGTGTAAACAGCCGGGACCACTCTATTCCGGGAGGGGAGAGAGGGGGGGGGGGGGGAAGTGGAGCTTGCCCACCTTGATTAGGTCCAGACGTCCAAAATTTGACAAATTCAATCCATTTGGGAGGGTTTACCCCCCTGATCACTGCTAGTTTCGACCGTTGATACAGAGTCTGAGGCTCTCTTTCAGCTCCATTTAGTTTGTTTTAGATCGGCCAAATCGCCCGCCCCACATAAAGTAAAGATAAAACGTGATTCACCAAGTCTTGATTCAAATCGGTATTGAATATGGCCGCAACGTAAACAAAGAAGAGGGGACCGCACAGGTTCAGTAGTGCCTGTATTAGATTTTAGATCTCTAGTACTAGACCTAAGATCTAGATCTTAGTAGTGGTATTTGTAGTAGTCTCTTTTATCTGTCTGTGTAGTGCGCCTGTGACTGTGATCTACGGTATCTTATTATTATATTTATAAATACGCTGGGCTCGTCATATTTTGTGTTCCGCCACGATAGTGGTGACTAGGAAGTAATAAGAATAAGTGGTAGACAGGCAAAGCGTTCGTTGAAGTCTAGCCTATCTATCATTATCCTCTAATTAATCTAGATCTAGATCTAGAGACATTCTAGCCTAAATATTCTGAAAAAATTTCATGTTGTTTCAATTTCAATAGTTTCATACACAGGAAGATTTGATTTTATGACTTGGATGTAGTGGAGTTGGTGGAGGCATTAAAATTACTTTTCACTTTCAGCCATCCCTTAGTCTGCCTTAAGCCCCTATGGCTATGTAGCTTATAATTTTGGCACTCCTGGTAAGGCGTTCAGAACTCATCATTTGTTTCACAGGGTTTCCAGACTTTTAATAAGTGTAATTCTGCTAGATCTATGCCTTACTTTGCCAGATTGTCCTTGTTGAGATCAGGTGAGTCAAGTGAATGCCTGACCAAAACGAAAAAAAATTGACTAGATCTACTGACAACTGGCACATGAGATATGCCACACTGCGTGGTGATCCTTGCCTTACTGTAGTGTGGTGTGTAGAGTTCTATCGAGGCGAGATCTACTTCATCAAGTCTTTGCATTCGCTCAGGTTGTTATAGGTGAGCTCTGCTGGGGATTTTTATTTTAAATGGATACATGCCTGGCCTGGCTGAAATGAATTCTTACTGATTATTAAAATGTATCTTTCTCTATCCTCGTGTTTTCTGTTTTCTTTACAGAACACCGTTCCAGATCACAGGAGGAAGTGGGACCGAGATGTTTATGAAAAGCTTGCACAGGAGAGGTTGAAAGAACTTGAGGATGACAGCAGTGACAGTGAGGAGGAGAGAAAAATCCCCGTCAAGCGGGAGCTGCTCAAGCCTCGTGACTACAAGGTGAGTTATCCTAATGTTAAGTTAGACACTCTTTCTACCCCACCAACCCCAGGATGTGCATGAAGATTGCAGTTCGGTGAAACTTTGATAGTGGGATCATCAGGGCTAGTCCATTATCCTCATTATATCCGAGGTCTCGTTAAAATGGTTATTCAGAAGCTGGTCTAGTAGTGAAAATAAAGAAGTTGATTTCTTCTCTGTATAAAAGATAATTTCTGCCAGTTTATTATTGAGTGTATGTGAGTCAACGAATCACCATATAGTCAAACAAGAATTTTCTGCAAATAGCAAATAATGAAGCACATGATGTATCTAAACTTATTTTTGTGTTTATTGCTGTTTAATTAGGCCTGCCTTGTAGTAATGAATTAAGGACAAATAGGCCCATAAATACAAAGAATCGGTCATCAAATTTGTCGAGTTAAAGAATTGATCATGATCATTGTTCTTGGAGTGACATGTGATACAAAATTGTGAAATGAACAGCAAAATTACCAGAAACTCATTAGCAAGCTTTGCACGATTCATGATGTGTATTTAAAGTACTTTTTTTTTTATTTGAAATGAATTTTAAAATACAATGTAATCTCTCTTACTTTCAGGTCGATCTCGATTCTAAGCTTGGAAAATCTCAAGTCATCACAAAAACAACCCCTGCGGCACATCAAGGAGGGTAGGCCTATGTCTATGTCAAGAGACATTCTCTCTTCTTGTGTCTATTGAAATACCTGGTAGTAGATTGGGGAAGCTGATCACAGAACTTGCCGACCCCTCTGTCACTCTTTCCCTTCTTTGGTGCTGAAAAGACCATTATAAGTGACTTTAAAGTTGGTTGTATCTGTTGATCTTGTAATTTATGAAGGTAATAGACATTAGGTGCATCTTCCCTACAACCTTTTTGTACTAGAGTTAGAATGTGCTACTTTTAAATTTTTACGTTAGAGGAAATATCGTAGCCTATTTAAATGCAATACATCCATCCACACCCAAACCTCAGTTTTAATCGCACTGCCTCTTATCTATCCTCCTACACTGCCTTTGATCTAAATGCATCTGATGCGGTCACTTACTGTTCTTATTTCCACATTTTATCTGATTGACACAACATTAGTGGTAGACCATGATCAACCAGACAAATTATCATGGTATGCTTCAGGGTAGGCTGTCAAGAAGAGGACAGACACCTGCAAGTTTTGCCTCATGATGACACTGAGAGTCTAAATCTAAAGCATTGCCCACTCACAAATAAAACTATTCCAATATTCTCATTTATCGCCTTATCCTCTCATTCTAATCATGAAAAAAGCCTACATACATATTGCTATGATAGAAAATTTGCTCTGTATAAATTCTGGTGCCATTTGGTGTTTTTTTTTTATTATTCTCTCGTCATAGCATATTTTGAATGATAATCTTTTTCTGTTCATTACAGATACTATTGCAATGTCTGTGATTGTGTGGTCAAAGACTCCATCAACTTTCTGGACCATATCAATGGCAAGAAACGTAAGTATTGGCTTTGTCTCTGGTGAAATGCTATACAAGTCGCAAACTTAGTAAAGTTTGGAGAAATGGGTTCTTGAACTAAAAATTTTGAATCTCAATTAAACACTTTTAATATTCTATCCTGAGTTTATATAGTGGTAGGATGATTTTTTATTTTCACTTTGTCCTGTGGTGAAAATAATTTTGTTACAAGAATAAGTTGTTATCTGAACTTGTACAGTCAAGCCTTATTGGAATGTGTTCTTTACAATTAGAAAATTCCATGACTGTTCACAGTGGGATTTTTAAGAAAAAATCTGTCAACTTCCTTGGTTGTTTTGTCTTCTTTAGATCAACGGAATCTGGGCATGTCCATGAAGATTGAGCGGTCGTCTCTGGATCAAGTGAAAGCGCGCTTTGAGATGAACAAAAAGAAAAAGGAGGACAAGAAGAAGGACTACGATTTTGAGGAACGGGTCAAAGAACTGCAAGAAGAGGTAAGGACAGTAGTTTAGGTATAGGTTGTTGGAGTGGTGCCTGTGATTTAATAAGGAAAAAAGGAAGTAATGGTGGGGTGCATCCTAGTGTTAGAATCTCCTGTTTTAACTTTCACAGTGTTGCCAACCAGGACAAAAAAATTGTAGGCCTATTTGGGTATGAGTATGAGATTTCGCCTACAACATGAGTGTACTATACAGTTTTACAATAGAGAATCCTAGCAAGCAGAGTGCCAAGTATATAAAAAGCCTAGATAACAACCGATCTTACAGTGATGCAGGGGACATAAAAGAGGTAACTAACCCGAGAAAAAAAACTAACTACCGATGTGTCAATGTTATCAGGGAAATGAAAAATCGAAAGTTTAATGTCATCAGTTTATAAATGTTAAGAAGAAGAAGGGTTGGTAGTTGAGAAAATAGTCAGTCTGGTTGGAAATCAACTCACATGGAGTCAACTGTGTTGAAGAAGGCCTGGCATAAATAGACTTGATGAAAGTTGATGAAATCACCATACTCCTGGAGGTAAGTTGATGTTTTCTGACTTATTGTGGCTTGCATGAAAAACAAATTGTCATTTTTAGCAGCTTTCTATTTTTATCAACAATTACCTAGAAAAAAAACTTTCCTTTTTTAGATGTATGAACTATATTTTATCTTACAGCACATGGAAATTAGATAGGCTCATCGATTTTGTTCCACCATCAAGTTGCTATACAGACGTCATGACAGATATCGAAAACCGGGGAATGCGAAAATTAATTACAGTGTAAACTACCCAATACTTATGAAATATTTTTTTAAAAAAATCAGTGACCTTTTCCATTGTTTCAGGAGGAAAAACAGAAGGCATACAAGAAGGAAAAGCGGAAGGAGAGAAAACGCAAAGCGGAAGATTCTGATGATGGCGGGGACCCAGACATGTCGGCCATTATGGGTTTCTCAGGGTTTGGTGGGGCTAAGAAAAAGTGAGGAGGGTGGGTGTGGGAGAGAGGGGTGTTGATGTGTGAGTGTGCCAGTATGTGTGGGAGAGAGTGATATTGATGTGTGAGTGTACCTGTGTGTGTTTGTGTGTGGAAGAGGGGGGGGGGGGGGTTGTGTATGGGACCTCTGGAGGGAAGTGTGTCGATTGTGAGAGTGCCTGTAAGTACGAGTGTTTTGTCTCCTTCCAGTCAGAGATAAGATGATGGGGAATGTGTATGGACATGTATGGACTGATGAGCACATTGCATTGAATCTTCTTCACATTGAGAGAGGATTCTGTTGTGGTTTTTTTTTTTTTACTTAATCAACTTTGTGTCTGCTGTTATCGGTAGATTTTATCTCTCCATCAGTTCATTAAAAATGGCATTGGAGTTGATTTGTTCACTCGTTTCTAACCACTTACCTGACAGTGTTAGGAATGTGGAAATAGATGTTCTGTTTGTTGAAATTAGGGTGCTGTATAGAGAGTTAAAAGGACAGCTTTTCTTTGTTTTTTTTTTACTGTCTTTGTAGCCTTTGAATAATGCCAGCAATACTGTCATCAATATTTTTGTTTTAGGAAAAGTTTGCCATTTCTGGTGTTTGGATTTGAAGATTTTGGTACCGGTACGAAAATTTTTTCAAATGTGATCACAATCAGAATCCGTGTGAGATATCACTATGTAAGGACTGAATGATGCTTGATGGGTCTGTAAGTTCTGGCATGTTTGAATATGGTCACTTAGAGAACACCTGGTCCTCTAAATGATTGCTGCTGTGAATGCCATGAAATATTTCAGAAGCAAATTCTTAGGTTTCAGTGTAAATACCACTTTTTCCATACCATTTCTTTCCACAAGTAGGCTATCATAGGGGAAGTTTTAAGATCTGGTCAGCTTAATTTCTCTCTGAAATTGTATTATACCATACTACACATGTGATCACAACCATTGATATCATTAGACTTGCCTGGAGATACATTTTCACATGGAGTATCTGTTGATTTTCATGTTTGTCATTTCTAGTGTTAGTTGGAAAATGTCTATTCTGCTATCTTGATGCATTCTGTGACAAGTCTGAAAAAGTGTCTTGTTGGATGCCCAATGTTCTTTTAATAAAATCAACTCTCTTATTCTTTATCTCAGGTTTGATGGATATGTATGATTGACAATTGATTTACAATAAAAAGAACAACAAAAAAAACCCAACTGTTTTTATCATTGTACAAAATACAGTAGAGCATGGCCACAGTGGGACGTTTAGTTTCAGAAGAAAAATCCCGCTTTAGGTGAGTTCCCGCCGTAGGAATGCAAAGGGGAATTGCTGAAAAAATTATAAAACCACATGATTACCTCCTGTGATAGAGGAACACGCCGTTGTTACAGTCACTAACCACAACATACGGTGTGAATGGGCACCTGGTTAGAAACAGCAGGAGATCTTGTCCATATCTTAGTGCTTTAACGCCTGTAAAATGGCAGCTTGCATTGTATGCTTCCCAGGAAGTTGAGGAGGTTTCTGAATGATTTGGTCTGCTGGAGTAATAATGATTGTAAAACGCATAGAGCTTGCTTTCAAATGGGGAAATGTGCTATATAAATGAAATCTATTATTATAAGCAAAATACGGGAGTCCGAAATTCAAAATTGAGAAAGCGAGACAGAGAGTTGGGGTTTCCTGCAGAGTAGCGATTTTGCTATTAATGACGTCAGTGGTAGCTATATTTATTGGCCTTGATGCAGCCCCCCTGCTCACAGTAGTTTGATTATATAGGTTTTTTTGTTTTTTATATTGATTGATTCTAAACTGGAATAACTAAAATTATGGTAAGAGATAGAAACATTCTGTTTTCTAATGATTAGTCCTCGTCCATTTAAGTTGTTTTTGGTTCCAAAATCATTTGGTTTTATGAACAGTTTGTGTGAACAGGCCCCGATTTTTAGCGCGCTGAAATGACGCAAATTGTGCATTCACCAAGTGCGTCTTTTTCGTTTACAAAACAGATGGTGGGCCTGCAGGTCTGAGAAAAATCTATCACGGCAAGAAAAGCACAATTCAAAACTCAACCAGAATTTGGTATATCAAATTTGTTAGAAGCTGGTAATGTGAATTGCAATGACAACAAAGATAGCAATTGCGAATGACATGAAACCCGGTCAATTAAAAAAGATGACTTAATTAATTTGATACTCCCATAAACATCCATCGCTTTCTAATTTCAAACAACACAACACGAATTTCTTTTTGGTAAGACATGAAGTCAGAGCTTGGTAGACATTATTCCTTTCAGGAAAAGCAGTTTTAACTATCATATTTTGTCTCACAATCGCTCCTAGCAGTCCTTTTCTTTGGCACACCAGTGCACCCTTTTGACGCCGTGACCCAAAACAGGCCTTTGCTCCGTAACATGCTTTCTTTTAAAAAGGCCTTCTCTATCAACATAATCCTATGAATTAGCCTGGACAAAACTTAAATGGTCAATGAATATTGTGCAAAAAGTTTACTTTTCTCTCTTACCGTTTTAGAGTATCATGTTCATGTAATTTCAGTTTAAAATCAATCAATATAAAAAAAACACCCTGTATTTGATTTTTGCCTCCCGGATCCCGCTGTATCGGAGTTTTTAGGCCTTTCCTTGCCCCGCTAAATCCAAGCACAGGTAATCGAGTTTACATTAGAGGAAAGAAAGTGGATTCCAGTATGGTGCCGAGACAGTCATGTTCTACTGTGATATGTCTTTGTCATTTACTCATGTGGATGTCTTTACTGGCCATGATTATTGTCTCTGTATGCCCTAAATGAGTGTAAACTATGCACACATAAAGACCACATTCCATAGTTAGCCATACTGATATAAGTTCACAAAATCTTTTGCTTTGCTGTAGAATGTGCATTTACTCTTGCATAGTTTATGCTGGTCTTATGCATTCAAACTCAAACTGCTATAGGCAGGTTGGATAGTCTTGCATTCCTGTTGTAAGGGGCAAAAGTATTTCCTGTGTTTCTTTACCCATCAGTGCTCTTGGGAGTAGGCTACATGAAACTCTTTGGCCTACTTAATCTGACACTGGGGTGATGGAGAATTCTGACATAGAATGAAGCGTGTGACCTTTGAAATCAGATGAAATGAAGAGCTTTATCATTTATAAAACACGAGGAAACTGCAGTTTACTATACTCTTTTCATTTAACAATGTTTGTGAAGGAAAAATCTATCCTACTACTATGATTTTAAGAGCAAATAGAAACATTGGCGATTTTTTCTCTTGATCAGATGTTTCTTCTTAGCAATAATACAATGAAATGTATTAGTTATATTTGAAATGACAAAGATGATTGTCTTTGTCTTTTTGCTTTCGTGTTTTGTGATAAAGCTCTTCAAATCTTTTGACAGCAAACATACAGGGTGTTTTTTTTATATTGATCGATTCTAATCTTTACTAAAAGACGATGCATGATAGAAACATTCTGTTTTCAACCGATTAATCCTCATCCATTTAAGTTTCTTCTGGTACCAAAATTAACCGAATCCAAGAACCCACTGCGTGACAGTGCCAGTTTAGGCGAACAAACGCCGATTTTTAGCGCGCAGAATTGACGCTAATCTTGCATTTATTCCTAGTGCATCTTGTGCGTTTACAAAGCCGATCGCGCGCGTGCAGCCCTGAGGAAATTCCAACTCTGCACAGCGAGAAAAGCACCATCTAAAAATCTGTCAGAACTTAGTATCAAAATTTGGTAGAAACTGGTAACGTTAATTGCTATGACAACAAAGATAGTAAGAACTGTATTTGCGAAGTGCATGGTGCCTGATCAATGAAAAAGACGACTTCGCTAATTTGTTACAACCAGAGACATCCATCGCTATCTAACCTAAAACGTTAAAACACAAAATTCTTTTTTGTGAAATATGAAGCTAGAGCTTGTCGGACATCATTCCTTTTTGAAAAACAGTTTAAACAATCTTATTATTGCTGTACGATATTTTCAAGCAATCCCTCTCTTTTGTATATCAGTGCGCTCTTTTGACGCCATGATCTAAAAAGGGGCTTGTTCTGTTAACTCCTTTTTAAAAAGTCGTCTCTATCAACATAATCTTATCAAGTATCCCAGACAAAACTTAAATGGCCAGAGAATGGTGTGCAGAAAACGGTTTACCTTTAACTCTGACCGTTTTAGAGTTATTTCAGTTTAGAATCGATCAATATAAAAAAAACACCCTGTGAATTCCGATTTCAGTATACATATCATTTTCCTGTACATTCTCAGCTGTCGGTAAGTACATTTACCAACAGAGCTACATCAAATGTAGACTGTGCAAGTGTAAGGGTCAAAATCCAGTTCAGCGTGTTTGACAATATTATTGAACTTTCCTCATCTTTGGCAGACAAATTTGAGTACAGCCCAACTATGGAATTTGACACCTAATCCTACTCTTGCCTAGTCTACACTTAAAGAAATTTTGTTAGTTCTTATGACCACTAATCTTTAATTTTGATGATGAGACGGAAGGCACAGGTTACACATACAGAAAGTACTGTATTCAGCACATTTTATTGATAGTTCACAGTGTTGTGACAATAACATAACAGATATCAGCAAGTAAACAAAAGGAAGAACACGCCAAGCCCATACGGGCGTGAACTGCGGTGACTAAGGAGACGAGAGCTAGAAGATATTATCATTTTCTTGAAACATCGAGTTGAAGTTGTTGGTCTGATCAGCACAAACTCTGGACAACAACCTGGGGATGGGTAAGAAAAAGAGGATGGCTAAAGTGAGATACATGTACTCCATCTAAATGCACGGTGCTCAGGAGGGCTGAAAAATGTGCGTTTAGGCAGAGCGTGCATTTATACATTGTACACACAATAGATGTATGTAGTAAAAAATTTGTCATAATCATAATAACAGTGTGCATTTGAGCAGAGACTACTGTATAAGTATTAATGATTATGTGATCACTGATACAATTACATAGATCCTCTTTATAACATACAAGGGATTGCTTCAGGTGACAGAAATCCTTTTATATCTCATGTGTGAAATACCAGCTCTTGGTATTTCACAGGTGAAATATCACTTTTTCAAATTTGACTCGTGAGTGCGTCCACTAATTTGCATGTAGTTGTTGCTGCACTAGCAATAGGGGAAAACGCGTTCAATAGCAGCAAATACATTAAAGTTTAATTTCCTCCACCCCTTTGCGTTCAATAATGATGCTTAACGTTCTTGAGAAACAGCCAGACTTAATAACACAACTTGAAGATTCAGTTCTATGTAAGGTTCTGTCGGTATTTGCTGTTTGATACACGCAATATTACACTACATGTCTACTTCTTTAGCTGCTGTCAGCACGGTGTAAGAAATTTATCACTCGTTATGGTTGTAGATCACGATTTATTCTACTCGTGAAATTGTCAGCTGTAGTCACTCGGTACTCGTTATAACTTTTGATAACAACTTGACATTTTCACTCGTAGATCAATCCTGATCTACAACCACAACTTGAACAATTAATTCTTTTTGAAACCTATGGTATTAGTAGTAAGGAGTGGGTTATTTATAGAGGCGCCAGCCTCAGCTGTTTTAGCCTCTTCGTTCTTGTTTTGGTTTTTACTTAAGCACCCAATTAGGCTTAAGTTTCCCTGGGGGGTTGCCATTTGCGTGCTGTGTATGGTACACTCATGTCTCAGTGTACTTTTGGCCATAGGGCAGGCCGACACGACCCTCTCTCTTTACTACTGTACATGTATTTACTATATGAGGAGGTCATTACAATCAAAAGGTACCAAGCCCAATAGGCTTGTGTATCATGATGTATGGCAAAAACTGAAAGGCAAATATCAGCTGCGAGCCAGAGAGAATGATTTTCGTTATTTTCATATTTTTGTCAGCCTACAGTCATGTCGCGGTTTGGCAGCTCAACTATCGAAACCTTTTATATATTAATTTACAGGACGGGCAAAAAAGTGATTTTCTGCAACTACACTATTCGACTGTATGGAATTTGGCCACTGTCCGTTTTTATAAACCACTGGACTCTAAGAATTTTAAAGGACATGCGCCTCTTGCCAGTGCCTTGGAATATGGAGAAAAGAAGTTATTTTCGCCAAAAATCAAGTTAGGAAGTTGATCTGCCACCCCGTGCTGTAGGTGTGCTACGGCAACCTGTTAATGCTCTATGAGATTATCACCGTCTATAGAACGGTTTGCTCCAGTATTAATATAATAGTATGTCCTATCATGCCGAAAAACATATACATATGAAAGTAAATAGACATTTAGTGCTTTGGGTTTTAGACTTCCTCACTGAGAGATTGCAGTTTGTTAGTGTGAAGATAGACAGCACTATGTTCAAATCCAAAGTACTTGTTACCAACACCGGAGCACCCCAGGGATGTGTTTTGTCACCTGCCCTATTCACCATCTACACAAGCGAATGTAGAAGTACTTTTGAAAATGTCCCAATTATAAAATTTGCCGATGACACATCAATCCAAGGTCTAATACAAGAAAACAATGAAGATAAATATCGAAAGACGATTGACCG
>JAUKPP010270924.1:6872-21193 GCA_032273245.1 Phyllaplysia taylori | reverse complement strand
CCCATCTTTCATTTAATCTCATCTCCCTCCCTTCCCTACCATTTCTCTATCAATCCCCTCCCCTCCCCTTATCTCTTTCGTGGTGTTGTGTCCTTCTCTGCCTAGATAAGCCCTAACTTCTTTTCAATCACCCCCCCCCCCCAACCAACTTCCACTTTCTCTTCCCTCCTTCTCCCTCTAGTGACCACAGATGACCGCTATGACGTCAGACACCAAAGCCGATCGTTCATTTGCTCCGAGGACAGATCAAACCCCCAACATCGATCCATCAGATCGGTAATCACTGGACCATGTTAAAAAAAATCAATCAATCAGCCGGTCTCACATCCTTGCCTTTTCACCTCCCGGAGGAAATAATTTGCTCAACACGATTACGAAGTGAACCTAGTGCTACTTTGAACTATCTCCGTGTCTTTTGAGAAGTAACATTATGACTTCCACTCACTAGCAAAACAGCAAAATGTTCCACATTCGCCTTTTGTAAATCTTTGGAGATGGTTCAAGTTGCAAGTAAACATAGAGCTCACGGTGCATCAAAGGATGAAGTGTAATTAACTTATTTGTATAATATATGTTTTTATTTCACACGTACACAAACTCGTATGTATATTATGGCTTGTTTATTGGTCTTTTGATTCAATTATTGTGTTTGGTCACCACTTTTACGTCCCCTGCAGCACTGTAAGGTCAATTAAGAGACGGGCTAAGGGCAAACCCGGGCTGAGAGTCTGAGAGGGAAAAAAAACCCAGCAGAAAAAAATGCTGATCGTCCGCGATCAGGAATTTATTGTGTTTGGTCCTAGTTTTACGTCCCCTGCAGCCCTGTAAGGTCATTCAATAGACGGGGTTCTTCGACCCTGTCTGTCACTACTGTCAGGGCCAACCCGGGCTGAGAAGGGAAAAATCCCTCAGAAAAGAACACTGATCGTTTGCACGCGAGATTGATATCGGGTCTTACGCATGACAGGCGAAGAGCCTAACCATTACAGCACAGCGTCAGTTGTTGAGGGCGAATATGACAGAAATATAAATCCTCAACCTCGGATGGAGCCGGGGATGGACGTTGATATTAGAGATATTGACTTTTTCATGGCTTAATTGTGTGACAAGGGGCGTAAAACATAAGTTAACCAACTCATTGATAACACAGCTCCCCCCCCCCCCTCCCCCATAAATTGAAAATTGACAATAGGTTATTTGGTGCTGGAGGTTATACTGGAGACATAATTGTTTTGAGAAAGACGATACAATGTAATAAGGTTTGGTTTTGGCTTAACGTCCCTTGCAACACTGAAAGGTCATTTAAGGGACAGGCTACTTTGACCCTGCCTATTAGGGCCAACCCAGGCTGAGAGTAGTGAGAGGGACACTGTCCTAGCATAAAAAAAAAGGACTCGATCGAACAAACTGCCAAATGCGGGCCTCGAACTCATGTCCTCTGCGATGTAATAAGGACCATAAAATTAAAAGCAGTAATAAACTAATAATAGTGCTGTAAAGGGCGTAAATCTAAATCAAGCTATTTGAGCTGATGACAATGGATTTTTCCAGGGTATTTATATATAAAATGGCTACAGTTAATTAGTCCATTTACAAACGGAGGTTGAATCGGCTGAGTAACCTAATATAAAACTAAACCAACAAGCAAACTGGACATGTAAACAATTAAAACTGTTCAAAGTCAAAAGCTAACACCTTTTAAGAAAACATATGATATGAAATTGCTTGACGATTTCTTTTTTAACATTATATACGGCACTGTTGAACCAGCGTCTGTGGTGTAAAGGTTAGGCTCTTTGCCCATCATGCCGAGGACACGAGTTCTCGATCCCCACGTTAAACGAGCATCTGCTCTGTCAAATCTGTTGAGATAGTGTCCTTCTCAGCCCGAGCTGGCCCTGGCACTGACAACAGGCACAGTTGTTAACTTTAGTTAAAGTGGGCGGTCTGCCACTAAAAGGGCCTAACTGTCACAAGAAGCGTAAAACAAGTAGCAAGAGGAAGGAAGAGGTCGGAACCACCAAAATGTTTGGTCATTCAATTTGTAAAGAGACATTCAGGTTGAAATCATTGAATGCAGAAGATAAGGTAAGGGGGAGGAGGAGGAGGAGGAGGAGGAGGGGGAGGAGGAAGAAGAAGAAGAAGACAAAGAAGAAGGGGAAGAAGACGCATTCGTTTTTTTTTTTTGGCGTAACACTCTTGCAACACAGTAAGGTCATTTAAGAGATGGACTACTTCGACCTTGTATGGTAAGGCCAACCCGGGCTGAGAGGGACACTGTCCCAGCAGAAGAACTCAAATACATGTATTCTCGATCAAAGAAACTGCCCCACGTCGGGCTGAAACTCACCTCTTATGCATGAAAGGTGAAGAGCCTAACCTTTACACCACAGACGCCAGTAAAGAAGTCATGAAGAAAAAGAAGAAGAAGGAGGAGGAGGAGGAGGAGGAGGAGGAGGAGAGAAAGAAGAAAAAGAAGAAGAAGAGATGAAGAAGGAGGAGGAGGAGGAGGGGAGGAGGAGGAGGAGGAGGAGGAGGAGGAGGAGGAGGAGGAGGAGGAGGAGGAGCAGGAGAGAAAGAAGAAAAAGAAGAAGAAGAGATGAAGAAGAAAAAGGAGGAGGAGGAGGAGGAGGAGGAGGAGGAGGAGGAGGAGAAGAAGAAGAAGAAGAAGAAGAAGAAGAAGAAGAAGAGAAAAAAGGAGATGAAAATAAAAATAAAGAGGAAAACAAATCATTCCGAGTCTATCAGCCAGCTCTTCTGACAGTGTATTGATTGTTCAATGTGACGGACGAGAAAATTATAAGGATTAAAGTGCGTCATCTCACAGGATTTTCATGCCACAGTGGAAGGACAGGAAAGGTCAAAACGACTGAATCTAGATACATCTTAAAATGCACTGAATACAATTGTAATTGTATGTTAAATCATAGGGTAAGGTTCATTGAAGAGCATATGATCTTTACATTTCAACCGCTGAATGCAAGAGGTGAAGGCTTACTTCTAAAAAAAAGTCAGAATAATCACTTTTTACATTCAGCCGGTGATTTGTTTTACAATATGTGAGCCCACAGCCATTTTAACAGACAGCAAGGTAATTTTTTTTCAACTCTATTAATTTCTTCGGGCTTCACTTTAATGGTTTTAATAAAGAGAGCGTCACTAGAGAGTAATGATAATAAGGAAATGGGGGGGGACTTACCTCCCATTTGGTACAACAGTCAAGTGCTTCCACCTCTATTTCCATTCTGAAGTCAATGTCAACACTCTATAAAAAAAACTTTTGAGACCAACGAAAAAGTGTAGAAACGAAGCATAATATTGCACTATGTTTCAAAATTGGTGAACACTGTGTACCGCACTAATCTTATTTTGACTCACAACTCTTCAGCGGATTTACTCGTCTTCTCATGTTTGTTATCAAGCTTCATTGCTAAGTTTCCCCACTCTATATTAATACATCTATACTCTCTGGTGGTAGCAGCAGAACAGAGAGACTCTGTGACGACATACTACAGGATGAGAATATAAAAGATCCCAGTTTTGTCTGCAGTAAACAAGAAATGTTTGGACTAAAGGATAAAGATAGGAAAAAAAATTCTGGATCAATCAAGCAACCATTGCGATTGCACTAAAAGTAGGCGTACGTCTCAAATATTGCAACTTTAAATAGAATGTGAATAATATGCATAATGTAAAAACACAACTATAGACACACAAAGTGTAAAACAAAATGTAAACATACAAACTATTAGAGAGCATGTAATGTATAATATGAACAAAATGTAGACAATATAAAGTGTAAAAAATAGTTTCAATAATTCAAGGTGTATAATACAGGTTGTTTTTTTCTTCATATTGATCGATTATAAAATGAAATGCCTCTGAAACGGTAGGAGATAAAGCTAAAGACTTTTTTGCACATCATTCATTGACCATTTAATTTTTGTCTGGACTAATTTAAAGGATTGTGTTGACAAAGAAGGCCCTTTCAAAGCAGTCAGAACAAGGCCATTTTTAGGCCATGTCGTCAAAAGAGCGCACTGGTATACCAAAGAGAAGGGCTGCTAGGAACCATCTTAAGTCAATAAAAAGATGGTTAAAACTGTTTTCAAATAGGAATAATGTCTACCAAGCTCTGGCTTCATGTCTTTTGAAAAGAAATTGCATATTATTGTTTGAAGTTAGAAAGCAATGGGTATTTCTGAGGGTATCAAATACAATTTTTCAATTAATCGGGTACAATGTGGTTCGCAAATCCCCTTCTTGCTATCTTTGTTATCATAGCAATTAACATTACCAGTTTCTGTCAAATTTGGATACCAGGTTCTGATTGAGATTTAGCTTGTGCTTTTCTTGCTGTGCTCGGTTGGATTTCTCTCAGAGCTGCAGGCGCACGATCTGCTTTATAAAGGCACAAGACGCACTTGGTAAATGTAAAATTAGCGTCATTTCTGTGCGCACAAAATCGTTGTCTGCTCGTGCAAACTGCCACTGTTGAGCAGTGTGTTCGTGAAATAAGTTGATATTGTACCAGAAAATATCTTAAATGAATGAGGATTAATGGGCAGAAAACAGAATGTTTCTATCTCTTACCGTCTCTAAGTTATTTCACTTTAGAATCGATCAATATAAAAAAAAACCCACCCTGTACAATGCATCAACATGAAAAAGAACAAACAAAATGACCTTCAATGAAAGAAACTAAACAATTCTCAGAAAACGAGGCAAGAAAATCTCCACAGTGCTACATGTGCTGTGACTGGGAAAACACAATAAGCTCAAAAGCACACATTTGTAGCACATCGATGACAGGGGGAACAAGACAACATACACACTATGGGCAGTGAGAAAGAGGGGGAAAACTTCACAGGTAGGCTACGAGCATGTCAGGAAAACAAAGACAGTGTGTTTGATACATCACTATAATAATAATCTTTAAAAAATATTGAAACATATGTCTGTATTTTGTAGATAGTAGGTATACTACACTTGTGGTATCCCAAAGCCAAAGGGTTGAATAAGTCACTAGTTTTTCCTTCTTGCATTTCCACCAGCTAAATATTGTGTGTGTCTGTTTTCCTCACAGCATAGAGGGATTTGTTGGTTTGTCTGTTTGTTTTCTTTTGTTTTTTTGTTGTTTGGTTTCCAGTTTTTCATCCCTGAAAGGTCATTTAAGAGACGGACTAAAAAATATTGGATTGCATCTATATAGCGCATATCCCATATCTATGCGCTTTACAATCAATTATTACCCCAGCAGACCGAAGTCACTCAGAAACCCTCTCAACTTCCTGGGAAGCACACAGTGCAAGCTGCTATTTTACAAGCGCTGAAACAGTAACATACTGACAAGATCTTCCACTGTCTAACGCCGGGTACACAACGTCGGGCCTGAGCAGGGATTCGAAACCCGCAACCTTCCGATTACGAGTCTGGCAGCCTAACCACTAGACTACCGACGCAACCGACTACTTTGACCTTTGGCCATGAATCACCAATATAAAATAATGTATCAGGATTGTGTAAAGCTGCCGTTTGTGTAAGAAAAAAGAAAATTTCATTAAATTTCTATTGAAAGATTTCAACTGGCTTCAAAATAGAATGACTCAACAGGAAACTAGAGTCATTCCATAGAGCACAACGACAAACATTAAATATGATAAATAAAAAATTCATTGATTGCACACGGGCTACTCCTTTTAAATGGCACCTACTGAAAATTTATTTGATACAAAATCATCTATATCGACTGATATATTATAAAACCCAATGCATATTGCAGTAGTCTCCACCTAAATGCACGGTGCTTGGGAGGGCTGAAAAACGTGCATCTTATTAGGCGGAGCGTGCATTTATACACACAAATTATAGAGTAAAAAATCTGTCATAATCATAACAATAGCGTGCAGTTGAGCGAAGCGTGCATTTATGCAGGGACCACTATAACTGATTCGACACTTATACCAGACAAACAATTTCCAAAGAAAGAGGTAGTGAAGATAAATGCTGCAAGGTCTCACTAATCCCACGATGACACCACCATAATATATAACTGTCAGCAGCAAGAGAACAACAGAACAAGGAAATCAAATGCAAGATTAAAAGGATGGACTGACAAACGGCTGGTGCCTCTGTAAATAAACAATTGGAAACTTAAAGTGCTGCGTTCAACAGAACCATTCGCAACAGAGAAAGATTTATATGGAGAAGAGTACTGGCGAAACAGAGCAAACTGAACTCAAACCTGCTTGCATGAAGTAAAGGGGTGCTGTCAGTTTTCTGAATTCTAATGTTCAAAGGTGAAATGATGTTTCTTACTTTAGTATGAAAATTAAAAGAAACAAAATATTACTCCTATATTTTAAGATACATCTTTAAAAATTATTGTAATAGTACCCCATATCCCACTTAACTTATAAAAGAAACAACACATTATGTAGATGAAGAGATAAAAGAAATATTTTGTATTTAATTTTCATGGTAAAATGGAAAATGTCTTTCACCTAAGGACGGTAGAGATATTCATGGGATCCACAGACTTGGTACAAGGAATATACAGTGACACAACAGCAGAGCTCAAAGAAAATGTACAATGCTTGCTTCAGTTTTCACACTCCTATCAAGGCCTCAGCTGACTAACTCCATTAAGGATGCTGCTAGAACAAGACTATCATAAGCAAGACCACAGACAAATTTCCCTATGTCTTTAATACAGAATAAAAAGTAGTATACAAGAAACAGGAAAACATGCATATTATATTAAACTTAAGCTCTTTGACGCCATTTATTGAGGCCAGATCCCTTATTCTGTACATCAAACATAGATTGAAGTAAAATATACCCATAGTAATATATGACACATATATAATGTATATATATATGTATGTACAGCAGTATACTACTCTCTTTGAGAGTCAGGCTTTACAGAGTGGAGCTACACCCAAACTCCTCCCTGTCTCTAAAGCATGACGAGCAGTTCAGTATCAAACTCTGACAAGGAAAATTCCATCTATTTCCACCAAACATCGGAACAAGCGCCTTACCACTTACAGTGCCACTGACGACCTGAGGATCTGAGACCCCCAGGAAAAAATTGGGACACTTCTCCATGACTTGCCGTAAAGGTAAATGACCAGACGTCATCATTGAAATACCATGGTGTGAAGGGAAATAACTGCATTATATCAAACTGTTTTGTGGAGTTTTCTGTTTCTTCCCTTGGATTAGACTTTTGTTTTATTAGATTTCATTCCCCTGAAGTTCACAAAATTCTCAAAAGTGCCTTGCACAGGGAGAGACGGTCTAAAAATAGGCTGGCACTGCAAGTGTTAATCATTTACTTTGCTTTATCATCCTCCGTTTCCAGGATCTGACAAGGACTTTGTCCCTGCGAAAACCAAGTTAAGTGTCATGCAACTTGAAACAAAATGCACAAGATACCAAAAGATGAATGTTAGAAAAAATGTTGAAGTAGGACATACCAAGGACAAGTATCAAGGACATACACAACTGTCCGACAAAACACACAAGAAGAAATACTGTTGAACACATCACAAAGTAAACTTCCTAAAACCAGAATAAACTTCTGTGCTCCCAAACATTCTGAATACCAGGTACATGAAAACTCCCAGAGCAGCATATGAGTTGAATAAAAAGGTTCCCAAATTTTGCTTTAAAATAAAGTAATCAAATAAAGTACGAGCACTGACTGAGTAGTTTCTATAATGTTCTTATAGAGTTTTTCATTATATATCATTGCTACATTCTGAAGAAGCCAAAAGTAAAGGACCATAAACTGAGTGCTTTTTTAAGTCCTCAAAACTGTTCTCACTAGGTCATTTGCACATCCTAGAAAGTTAAAGTGCTTCTCAAACAAACTTTTTGAGTACCAGTAGGCCTACACCTTTCCAAGTCCCACAAATGGACTTTGTCTTCATCCAACACAACATTATTTGATAGTGTCAGGAGCACCAATTTCTCTGGTTTCTGTACAAGTACTATCTTTGAAAGACACTTATTAACAAAGATTTACCTCCAACGTGAAAAGAACGACGAGGCATGAAAAGAACGACGAGGCATGAAAAGAGCTTTAAAAAACTGAAAAAAAGACTCGAGGGGTGCAATTGGGGATACAGAGAAAGGATGGTGGAGTCGTGGACAGGAAAGAGGAAAGGAGTCCTAATTCACACACTGATACAAGCTAAATGATAACCTGAAACCTCTACCACACGATACCATAAACTTTTCCATTACTAGTTACTAATAAAGATGTTCCTGTCGCTAGCGCTACAAACATTCTGAGACAAACTCCAAGAGGTGTCATGAACACAAAATACTTATAAGGATACCACTCACCAAAAACTATGAATGAATTGAGCTTCTACGAAATGTTCACCGAATGAATAATAATAAGCTGCTATTGTTTCATTGTCACTGAATTCACCAAGACAATATTTTTGGAAGAACTTTACGCCAACTAAAACAAAAACATAGACGTGCCAACTGGATAAAAAACAACAACCTGGATATTCAGATATTCTGCCCTGCTTATAAGCTGTTGGATTGCTTAGGATGGACACAATAGTGGTTCAGATATCTGGATTTCCAGATTAATACGAAAAAATTGTCACCTCTGAAAACAATGTCTGAGTTTATTTGACAACTCCAGTGACAACACTGGACAATGTAATGGACATTAAAAAAAAAAAACAACTTATGAATACTCGGAATTGGACTGGGAAATTGAATCTAAATAAGCAATACAGGCAAAAATATACCCAGCTCCACATCACATCAGTGACCTAAATGATATAATGGTCTTATCCCAGCTAATAAGTTATTGGCCCGTCAATAATTTCACAACTCATATTGCAGTCACAACTGAACTGAAGAAGCAACACCCAGGGGTAGGAACAACTGGTAAAAAGAAATCCCAGTCTTGGCATAAAAAGAAGATTTTAGTGTATTTAAACTTGAAAATACAATTCTGAGGAAGTTCTCAGGAGTGGGGTTTTTTGCCACATGGATGAAATAAAAATTCTACATTTAGGACAAATTTTGAGAATAACTATCCAAAACACTGCTTGGCTACCAGGTTTGGTTACCAGTTTTACGTCCCTTGCAACACTGTAAGGTCATTTAAGAGACAGGCTACTTCGATCCTGCCTGTCAGGGCCAACCCAAACTGAGAGGGAAAAAATCCCAGTAGAAAAAAAACAGATCGTCCCAACCGGGGATCGATCTAGGGTCTTCCCACATGATAGGCAATGAGCCTAACCATTACACCAGAAAGGAAAGGAAAAGATTTACCTCGCAAGATAAAATATGATCATGTAGTAAGATACAAAAGACAATTTTGAGATACAAGAAATGCTTTGGATGGCAACAAACATTTTCCTTATTTCTGAGAATTCTAACTTCTAGAGGAAAACCTAGCAGGTAACAATATTTTAAAATATATAAGATAAGATGAGATAAGAATCTTTACTTGTCCTTTTCAAGGAGAATTTTGGGTAACACTTGCGGTCTTGATGCTTTCTCAACATGGCATAAAGTATAATATTCACTTTCTATTCACAAGCACACTTAGATCGGTCTTGGCTACTGTACCAAGAATCACATCATCTCAGAGGTAGTGTTGGCCTCTCCTGTCAAAGGCAATGAGTTTGATTCTGGCGACCGCTGGCAAGCTTTTTGCTCCGAAATTTATACCTTCTTACCACTTGCTAAAACAGTCAAAACGGCCTTGGCCTCTACTAATGAGGCCAAGAACAGCAAAAAATAAAGTGGAGCCTCTAAAAGTAAATTACACAGAACAAAAAACAGTGTGAGACATTCTATGGAAATATAAAGCATGTCTCTACAAATGTGTTGCAACATGATGAAATCAGGTGCTCGTCAGTTTTGGGGTATATTTGTTTTTTTTTTATTAATCAATTTTGTGTATTTCTCTTGCTGTTGGTGAAGAGATTATTGATATTGATATGTCTTGAACAGAAGACAAGTTATTTGGAATTTTGATAAAGTTGCAGTAACCTATTGTCAAAACAAAATTAACAATAAAATGGCTGTCAACATTTGCTGGCTTTAAAAACTGCAGTTTTTACATTTCAAACAAGGTTCTTGAGTATAATTTACCGTGAAATGTGATCTGTGATCTAAAATTGATACAGAAGGTGCTAGGGCGCATAAAGCATTCATGGTCAAAGTCGTCTTGGCATTGAGAAAACAGGCTATAACTCCCATTTTTCTTGTTTTTATAAGTGCCTGAATTCATTGAGTCCCAGCACAAATGTATATTATTAAAGAGAGGGGCAAAATAAGTTGTATTCTTAAAAGACAGGTGGATACATAGCTAGGCTTCTCGTCTGGACAACAGAGAGACAGATTCTTCTCAACATTCTTATATTCAAATTCAAATGGAATGCATTGCACATAAGTATACGAAAACATTATTGGAGGTGCAAATTATCAAATAAAAAGGTGAAACATTTCTTATGGGTAACATTTGCAAATTAAATGCATGAAAAAAAAACAACCAAACTATTATTTGAATTTTTATACATGAATAAAATGAATATTCTTCATGGAAAAATACTATTGTAAAAAATATTAGCGCAACTCAATGATTTCTAGCGTAGGTAAAAAAACATAATCTAAAGCAAATATTTAAAAAAAATCATCCCCATGACAAATAAAGTGACAAGGGATTGAAGTTTAAAAAGAAAAGGGTTGGCATTAGGAATCATTGTGTGTGGCTGCGATCAAGATATGATGCATCAGATGCAACCCACATGTCCCGGCATGAGGCAAGGATCACAGACGGGCGCTGATCTTGGTCGGCAGACGTGAGAGCAGCAGACCTTAGAAGCTGACCCCGTTCCTGTCGCGAAAGAAGCCGAGTGCGCTCTGGTTGAACACCAAAGAGACGGGGCTGGCGTAGCTCTCTATTATGATTGGCCCTTCCACCACTGTAAGCGATTCTCCGGGGCGTTTCTCTGTGTAGACCTGGGGCGAAAAGGAGAGGGAGGCGCAAAGGTTAAGGCAGTTTCAAAATATGACAAAACCCTAGATCCAATTCGTACAATCAAAACAAAGGTCTCTAATTTCTCACTTCTCATCGCTACTGACCCACCTTGCTTAAGCTAACAGAGAAGAAAAAGTGCAAAGGACACCGCATCCCATCTCCGAAATGACAGGCACAGAAACAAACCATTACACTATAGATCCCCTTTCCTTGCATACAAACAAACCAAAAAAAGGGGGTGTCCATGTCCGAACGGTAGTGCGCCCGCCTACAGATGGGAAGGTCCCGAATGCGGGGAGGATCCCCGGGATTTTTTTTTTAGATTTTATGGCTCCGACCCCCCGTCCTATCGAAGACGGACGTAAAATTCGGAGGTGCCTCGTAAATGACCTTATAGAGTTGCATGGGGCGTTAAACCAAAACCAAACCAAAACCAAAAAAATCCCTGCATGGTAATTAACTGTACAATGTCACTAACTCACCTTGCTGATGGCAGCCACCAGCGTCTCGAAGAACTCGTCCACATTGTACG
The DNA here is from genome assembly GCA_032273245.1 of Phyllaplysia taylori. Lineage (NCBI taxonomy): Eukaryota > Metazoa > Mollusca > Gastropoda > Aplysiida > Aplysiidae > Phyllaplysia > Phyllaplysia taylori. The sequence continues at coordinate 9,635 of JAUKPP010270924.1, read as the reverse complement.
TGACCGTCTCATTCTCCTTCGGGTTGTAGACCAGCGGGTGATGGGACAGGGTGCACCATGGGATGTCTGTGCACCACGGGTTCCACTTCTGGCCAAACGACAGCTCCTCACCCCGGCTCCATCTGATCTTGATTCCACCGTGTTCCCGCTCACTGAGGGGCCACAGGGAAGAAAGAAAAGAAAAAAATCATTAATGGTAAAGTCAATAGAAACTGCCGGTGTTAGTGGTGTAATGGTTAGGTTCTTCGCCTATCATGCGGAAGGTCCGAGTTCGATCCCACATGCAGACTATCTGCGTATTTCTGCTGAGATTTATCGTTCTCAGCCCGGGGTTGGCACTGACAGGCAGGATTGGAAAAGCCTGTCTCTGAAATGACCTTATGCAAGGGACATAACACAGTACAAAAATACACAAAAAACACGGAACCGGCGTCTGTGGTATAATGGTAAGGCGCTTCGCCTGTCACACAGAGTATGCGAGTTCAAGGCCTGGGTGGGGCAGTTTGTTTGATCGGGTATAACTCCGTTTTTCTGCTGGGACAATGTCCCTCTCAGCCCGGGTTGCGCCTGACATGCAGGGTCGAAGTATCTTGTTCCTTAAATGACCTAATAGTGTTGCAAGGGACGTTAAGCAAAATCCAAAGCAAAGCAAAAAACAAACTCAAACATGCCAGCCCACTATCCACAACACTTCCCCAGTGCTCCCACATACATGCAAAATCTATTTTTATGCTGACTAGCACAGCCAGTAGTATATAAACATTCACGCTAATGTTTTATCAGCCTCCATATCTTTTGTTGCGAAAGCTATTTTCATTAACAGATTGCTAACATTGTGAGACAAGCTGATAAAGAGCCCCACCCAAAACTACCTAAAAAAAGAAAAACCCTAACACGTATAAAAAAGAAAATCCTTACATTTCTCAATGTGTCATGTTGATTGGGAAATACTGAGAGATAAGAGTGACAGGACAATGTAAAAAAAAAAAGTAGGGCATAGAACAGATGGACTAAAATAAACCACTTATCTAAAGAACCTCTCAACAGCTAGTGGTAGAAAAAAAGAAGAAAAAAAAAGGAGAAAAGGCTACTGCTGGTGTGAAAATTCAAGTGAAAAAAAAAGGCTAACCTCATTTTATAACACATTGAAACAGACTGTTGATTGACATTGTAATTTTTTTTCCCACACCAGCCAACCAACATCTCCTCCACCCCCACCCACCACTCTATTACAGCTGGGCAGGTCATCAGGCTATCAAAGGGAAAAAGAAGAAACAGCTAAATTTTGACATGATGGAAAAAGGTCATCCTTTTCTGCTCGCTGACAGGTCATTACTGGCAAAAGATGGGTCAGAGGGAAGAGGCTTAACATTCTTAAGAACGGCTTGGTTTACTAAGAAACACAAGAACTTTTACAATTATAAAAAGAACTAAATACAAAAGCTAGTACTATGAAACTTTTCTCATGGGTAAGGTGGCTCCCACTTTGGATTGCAGAAATCTGCAAACACGATTTAAAATATAGGACAGCAAATTTCTATGAATTAATAGTATCAAATAGTTGAGGCGTATAATAGATGAGCTTCATATGAGAACCCCGCCTTTGAACATTTTTTGGCCTCTCAACGCATACGGGCCGACCCAAATCCACCCATCCAATCGCTCAGTTCATATAAATGCCAAGCCCTAGATGCATAATATCGGATCATGGCTGCTTGTGCATAAGTGACAGGTAAATGTTCTTTGTTCATCTGGCTGTGTGTCCATAACGTGTCAAATCGTCCGATTTTGATTTTACATTCTTTGTAATACTGTGAGGTCAAATTTTAGAACTTCAATTCAGCCAAGAATCAAACAACATCCCAGGAGAGAGGTGGATATATGCTTGCCCAGTGTGGATATTGAACTCCCATCCTCTGCTTGATAAGTAAAAGAATAAAAATATCACAGCACAGACGCTAGTGCCCCTTGAACTACTTTACTGAATTGCAAAGTGCATAAAACCAAAACCCAAGACCTGAGAAACCCTTTCATCTTTAAGACCCTTTGCTCCAGTGTGAAGATGGTAGGTGAGAAGGAGAATAAAATTGAACTCACGGCATCACTGATGAGTTTGGGTACTTGAAGTCTCCGACGTTGATGGAGTTAATGATGTGCAGCATGATACGCCTAAATTCATACAGCTTCTCATTGATAAAGTTGTACTTGACCACAAAGATGGAGTACTCAGTCAGCAGGATGATCTTCTCTCTCTCCAGATCCCAATGGTCAATTCTGTGAGAAAGAAACAATGAGACTATTAGCTTATAAATTTGTTTTGACAGAGTTTTACAGCAGAATTACATAGCTATAGACCTTCCTTCTCAATAAACCTCATTTTCACATCAACAGCAATACACTGTTAGGGTAATTTCAGTGCCAGGAGTAGCTTCTGAAAACAGTAAGTTTTGAAAAGAGGTGAATTGTAGAAAAGGCAAAAGACACCACAGACCACTGCTCTCAAAAAGTCCCAAATACAGAAAAGAAAATAAGGCTATCGAGGACATAATAATGATGCTAGTATACATTTCTAACCTGGTAACATTATTCAATCTTTTGTTTGTACGGTACCAAGTTCACAACATAACCAGTGGATTTGAAAACTCTAAAACTACTAAGACTAAGTTAGAATCCAGCAAAACTTCAGTTATAAAGAAAGAAGGGTAGATCAACTGAGGGGGGGGGGGGGGGGGGGGGGGGGGGGGGGGGGGGGGGGGGGGGGGG
>JAUKPP010270913.1:0-11216 GCA_032273245.1 Phyllaplysia taylori | reverse complement strand
CATATGTATATATCATATATATATATGAGCCTGGCCTGCAACTGACAAAACAGGTCAGTGGACGCTCCGCCTTACCAAACCAAAGCAGACAGCAGTATCGTCCCCTGGGTACTTGATCCCTATAAATGAAGGTGTAAATTGACTCACGTGCGCTGCACTTGGTCCTGTCGTCGGCCGTGGATGTGACGTCACCCTCACACGGTTGGCATCCACCAAAGTCAGGCAGAGGCTTGAAGCTGTCTGCTCCACAAGCGGTACAGTTGCCTGTTGTATCGTCTTCTTCTTGTCCCGCCGAGCAAAATACTAGGGAGGAAGTACAAAACAGTTAACGCGTTAATTAGATGGTATCTATTTCATTGGTTTGGACCAATGATCAATCCTTTCCCCCTATTCCTCAAGAGATACTCAGGAAGCTAGAACTTTTCAGAAGCTGCACTGCTCTTTCTTTCATAAACTTACTTTTTAGGAGTTATGGTTTTCTAGAAGAAAGTTTGCTTGCGAGAGCATTGGATTATCTAGTTTAAATGCAAAACAAAATTATTGCAAGAATTTAACACTAAACACAAAGAACTAACATGAGCAGATGACATAGACCAACGCCCTGATGAACTCCTCACACTTAACAGCAAATTCTGAATCTGCTTGAGTTCATAAGAGAATAATATCAAGGTACTGCACCAAGGTACTGAACATCGGCGCTGTTGTGTAATGGTTAGGCTCTTTGCCTGTCATGCGGAAGACCACGGTTCGATCCCCGAGCGCGGCCGTTTTGTTTTTTTTCTGCTGGGAGTTTTTCCCTCTCAGCCTGGGTTGGTCCTGACAGGCAGGGTCGAAGTAGCCCGTCTCTCAAATGACCTTACAGTGTTGCAGGGGATGTAAAACTGGTAACTAAACTAAATCTGAATCTACTTGAGTTCATAAGAGAACAACATGAAGGTACTGCACCAAGGTACTGAGCCTACCTGTACAATCTCCCAGAGTCACTGTTCCCTCTCCACTGGTGTTCTTATTGACTGGACAAGGCAAACACTCAGTTTCCCTAGGCGATGGCTGGTAGGAGCCTTGGGGGCAAAGTTTACAGTCATCGTCGTCGTCTACGTCAAAGAAAGAACCCGGAGGGCAATCACCTGTCACAAGAATAGAGCAATAAGAGAGAAATGAGTAGGCCCTGCTGTCAAAAGAAAATGAAGAGGCATGAGGGCAAAATGAGTACTAAAGAATATGATGCAATAAAAAGGGAAAGGAAGAGCAGTAAGAGTACAAAAGGAAAGAAAAAAAAAAGAAAATTCATACTATCATCAACCATCAAATGAGGGGATGTAATGAAGGCTAAACAGTTAGGTCTATAGAACATAAAGATGTCTTTGGTTTTATTTGCATTAGGTACTTGTTGCGGTAACCTTTGGTCATAAAGCTGATGATATTTGTGTATGGTCTGTCGATCCCAACAGCAAAAACAAATCATGAGCTAAGTTTTTATATAACATATACCAAATTTTGACACTGAACGACGCTCTTGTTGTGAGTGAAAATCCATACATTCACAAGTAAAATCTCCTGGGCAAAACAGTTGGACATGCAGTGAATTTGTCACTCCCTGTCAGGCCCCAAGTAGGCAGGAATAGGCCCTTTAACTTCAAGCCTGAGAGAAGTGCCCTTGAAACAAAAGTTTATTTGAAAAGTCTAATACAATTTTCTGAGAAAAACTTAGCTCAACTGCAATGAAATCAAACGTTAAATTCTGGGGAAAATTGTTCATTTTTTAATTGGATGGGCTGTAGCACTGTCAGTGTCATTTTAAATTTACTGCAGTTGTCATGGGCCTATAGATGCGTCCATTCCTCCCTGCCTTCTTGCAAAAGATCTATACTGATCTCAATTCTTCTGAGATCTCAGTTTGGAGGTGTTCAGACTATCTTTGAAAATTGGGGTTGAATCTATAAACGCGTCATTCCTGACCTCTGGTCTAATGTTTTAGTGCCAGCTAGAATCTTCCGATCGAAAGGCAAAGAACTGCATTTTCTATTGATAGAAAGCAAAATACGTAGTCTACATATACAATCATGACAAATTGTTGTAAATGAGCAGTCCATTGTCAGTACGTAAGGTCTAGCAGCGCGACACAGTTTGGTCTTTACATCACATCTGTAGGGTAACTTGGTGCAATTTGGTTCTTGAGAAGGGGGCGTCACCAGACCGGTGTGCCATGTCTAAAATATGTTTGTTTAGAAATCACTGTCAAGACATTATGTGTAAATATTGTATGAGCTAAAATTGCAGTAGAAACATCAGCAGGGCATAGATAGGATACCGGAGTTTTATTGACATAGTTTTGGAACGACCCAGAAGTATAAACTACATTATTTACAATAGAATAGAATTCCTTACACACAAAAAGCAATCTAAAATGTATGCAGCACTTTGAAAAAGTTCAGTGGTAAAATATGCTGGACAAGATTGGATGCAGATTGGTGGATATATTTTTTAATGACCTAGAGGAATAAACTTCAATGTTAAAAATAGAACAGAACATCTCTTACGCAAAGAGCAATCCGAAATATCTGTGGCATTTTGTAGCAGTTCAGTGGTGAAGTTTGCTGGACAAGCCTGGCAAGGCTCAAACTTCAGGGTGAGGTTTCCATTGTTCCAATAGCCCTGGACGCACACGTCGCAAGAGCCACTTGTAGAATTGAAACCTTGGCCAGCCACACAGTACGCTGAGGAAAACAACAACAACAAGACATTAATGAAAATGAAAAAAAATATACAGGTTTTTTTTTTATTGATCCATTTTAAACTGAAATAACTCAAAGACTGTAAGAGATTGAAACATTCTGTTTCCTACCGACTAATTCTCATGCATTTAAGTTTTTTTTTCTGGTACAAAAATCAACCGAATCCAAGAACCGACTGCGCAAAAGCGTCAGTTTACGCGAACCGACCCCGATTTTTAGCGTGCAGAAATGACGCTAACATTGCATTTACAAGCGCATCTTCTGCGTTTACAAGGCAGATCGCGCGCTTGCAGCTCTCAGATAATTGTAACTAAGCACAGAAAGAAAAACATAATCCAAAGCTTAGTCAGAACTTGGTAGGATAATTTGTTAGAAACTGGTAGCATTAACTGTTATGACAAAAAAAAATAAGAGCTGGATTTGCGATGTGCACGGTGCCCGATCAATGAAAAAGACGATTTCGTGAATTTGATACTACAAGAGACATCCAACGCTTTCTAACCTCAAACCAGAAAATACGAAAAAAAATTTTTTGTGAAATATGAAGCCACAAGTTGGTGGACATTGAAATACAGTGTTAACGCTATTTTTACTGCCTCGCGATGTCTTCTAGCAGTCCTTCTCTTTGGTGTATCAGTGCGCTCTTTTGACGCCATGATCTAAAAGTTACCTTGTTCCGTCAACTCCTTTCTGAAATGCCATCTCTATCAATATAATCTTATCAATTATCCTAGACAAAACTTAAATGGCCAGAAAATGGATGCAGAAAACCGTTTACCTTTATCTCTTACCGTTTTAGAGTTATTTCAGTTTAGAATCGACCAATATAGAAAAACACCCAGTACTTCCAAAAGTAATTCTGAGCACTATCTCCTTGTATAGGCAGTGTACCTTTTATTGAGAGGTTAATGTATGACACCAACTCTGTGAGCAATTGTGATAATAAATGGAAATCTTCCTCTGATAAGAAATATAGTACGGTTTGTGATACTGGAAAGCTAGAAAGGCTACTATAGCTTAATCCAAATGAAATCAACAGTGCCAAAGTAGACTTTAGCTAATAAAGTAAGATAGAACGTGATACGAAGAGCTTTGCAGACATTAACTTAATCCGATCCATTCAAATCGAATCAAATAAACAGTGCCAAAATGGGTTCTCACAGGGTAGACACAAGCTCAATCCCACATGTCGACGACCTGTGTTTTTCTTCTGAGACTTGTCCCTCTCAGCACGGGTTGGCCCTGACAGGTACCTCATCTCCTAAATGACGTTACATAATTGCAACGGGCGTGAAACTTAAAGACAAACCAAGAATCAAAACAACTCCCTTAACTCCACACCACACTGTCTGTGACTTACTTTTGCATTCCGCTGCAGAAACACTGGCCATGTTCGCTGTGGCTTTGTCCGTGTCACACAACTGGCACTCAGTAGCCGGCACGGGCAGATCTGTGGGTTGGTAACTGTCAAATGGACAGGCAGTGCAGCTCTGGGTGTCGTTGGACAAGATGTAGCCGGCCGAGCAGCGCCCTGAGGACATCATGAAGAACAATGTCTTGAAAGTTTAAAACATGAATAAGGGGTGGGTAAAAGGCAAATGCATGTGAATTGTTAGTATTTTTCTCAATGGCGTTAAAAGCCAAATAACCAATTTGAGACTCTAAGCTTACCAAAATCCTATTTTCTTTCATACTCCTTTCTTGGTCAGTGACGGTCAAATATCACCAAATGGCATTGACTGCTGTAAAAGGACGAATGTCCAGCAGTCGTGTATCAGCAAAGTAATGTAAAGTAAAGAAGTGGTCAGTGAGGGATAATAATGTGATTATGAAATCCCTTCATGACTAATCTTCATACGGGAATCTGTTCTTTGTGGACTCCCTTTTGAGAGTTAAATTTGGGGTTGTTTCCCTTGCGTGAAACAAATCTGCAGCTTATAGCCTACGTTTGGCAAAGCTCTTGAAATGCAAAGAAAGGTTCTTTAAAAATAAGTGATGTTTTGCTGGACTTTTCAGATCAAACAAGTAGTGGCAGTGATTTAATGGAATAATTTTCTTTCATGACCAGGGTTAACCAAATGAAAAACGAAATATTCCCTCCTCAATGTTTTCCCAAACATTTTCTGTAACTCTCGGAGCTGCATCAGTGATCTCGATATTTCATCCTCTCCATACCTACTGTGATATATACTTGAAGACGACAGGAATAACCTGTGGAACATTTATCGCTCTGCCATTATAATCTACCCACTACTCATCAAGCGATGTTAAATTTTATACACTAGTTCAGTATGATGAGTTCATTTTTTTTTTATCTCTTTACTATCTATCTTTTTTAAAAACTAAATAATGACAACGTCTGAGCCCGTAGTTGTGAGAACGGGGATGGAATAAAGCAGCTGCATGGGCTCATGGGGTCTTGACAAGGTAGGTCTTATGCCTTCTACTCCTTCGTCAATCTTCATCTAGATGCCAACATTCGACTTCTAAAAATACAAAATCGTTCTTGGGACGGACCCCAGGTTGCTGTACTGCTTCTCTCTCAAGGAATCTGTTGTGAGCGCATATCCCGTCTCGAGAGGACATGTAAAGTATTGCCTATATACGGAAACTTATACAAATGAATTTGTCTTACCAATGAAAACAACACCCCATCCCAAAGCAACAACAGATAAGCAAACAAGACTCCTAATATACTCAAGAGTCATAATGTTAGATAAAAAAAATAATTAAAGGCTTCATCAATTGTACAAAAACGATGGCCAACGCAGTTAGGTTATTTGAATTGGTTTCAGTTTAACGTCCCATGCAACACTGCAAGGTCATTTACGAGACGGCACCTCCGAATTTTAAGTCCATCTCCAATAGGACCGGATCAGAGCCACTAAAACTCTGTGAACCTCCCCGCATTCGACCCCGCGACCGCCTCGTCTTTAAGCCGACGCACTACCGATTTGAACACTATCAAACGTTGCCCTATGATAAACCATTGAGCAACACGTTTGTTTGGTGATGGTTTTACAAAACTGTCCATATTGGCAGTCATTTCAGCGCAGGAAGTTGAATAGCACAATAGTAGGAATAAGATAAAGTAGACGGAGCAGACAACATCAGAGCATCTGCCAACCTAGGCCGACAGCACAACGACACTTTTCATTGTGACAGAATCATGTTTTTAGGAATGGCAGACACAACTATATGTCTTTAAAAGATTCATGGTGAAAAATCTGATCTTGTGAGACAAAAAGCAACGTACTGATTGTACAATCGGCCTGTGAAGTGCTGCCCTCGCCCACAGTGGTGAACGCGTTATTTAAACATTTCTCGCACTTGTCAAACTTCATGCTTTCTTCTTTGTATGTGTCTCTAGGGCATACGTCACATCCGTCCATGGCGTCATTCACCTCACTGCCAGCGGGGCAGAAGTCTGTGGGAAAATGATAACAATTAGCGCGAGTCACACCACACATAGTATAGCCACCCTTGTCTCCAGGGGGGTTATGGGTATGCGATTTAGCCTCAACTTGTGCCATGGGTAATAAGACAGGGACTTCGATGGTGAACTTACTTGTCCACCTCCAAAAGAAAACTTAGTTATTGCATTAAACAATTCTTGTACTACTCTTTGCAATGCTTCGAACAAAAGTAAGAAAATATCTGGACAATAGAAAAGAAGTTGACACATGAGACCATCTTAAAAAATCACGGTTCAACAAATGTGCCGGTAAATTGCCAACAGACAAAACATGCATTATTGATAAAGTTTGTTAGTCTGGAACATTTCATGACAAATAGAAAAATGGTCAAGATTTCGTTCTACTGACTCACATTTGCAGGATGAGTTGCTAGTGGCGCCCATTTCTTCCGTGCTATAGTTGTCAAGGCATTCTATACATGAGGTCTGCAAGCTTTCTGGTTGGTAGGAGCCAATTGGACACTTGTAGCACATGTTGTCTGTCTCATTACGGTAGTCGCCGGCCTCACAGATACCTAATCAAGTGAAAATGGAGATATTTGAACAAACGCTAAACACAAAACGTCTTCTTCTCTGAAGCTACATGTTGCAAAACATTAGAAAAAAGGAAAAGGATCCAATCTTACTAGGTTCTTACAACTACTAGTTACTGAGGAGATAGAAAAATAAGAAACAAACAAGAGAAGTGAAAAGTTATACATGTAGAGAGAAAGACCATTGCCAAAGGTGTAGAAGGTCTGGAGAAAAAAGCCCAAAGTTCAAAGTACAGAAAATGGAAACAATCGTTACAGAGATCAGGGGGTGAGTTTAAAAAAGGAAATCAAGTCACTTTTGGTGAGTGAGAGAAAACATTACTGACCTTAAGTTTTTTCTAACTCAATCAAATCTTAGGTAGAAAGCTGATTGCTCCTAACATAGACAGTCTAAACCTCACAATAAGCTTCTGATAAAAATGGTACACAATAATAAAAACCAAACCCACATCCAGCGCTGGGGCTACTCACGAATAGTGCAACTGTCGCTGGAGCTGCTTCCCGGACCTTCAGTGGTGAACTCATCAGGACATTTTGTACAGGTCTCAAATCTTTCTGCCAGGGAATCATTTCGATAATATCCACGTAGGCATTCTCGGCACATCTTAGAGTTTGCTGGATGTTCTTCTTTTCCTTCTGGGCACACAACTGTAAGATACACAGACAATTATAAGCTGTATGTAGTAACGGTTATGACAACCATAGTAGTTAGCATATCACTGTTCTTACAAGAAAGTGGAGAGGATAGAGAGAGGTCGTTAAATTAAATGTATAAATGAATGTCTTGCCCTCTGTCCTAAGTCGCCAATTTGAAAGTGGAGAAAAAGCCCTGCAGTCAATTTAGATGTTAAGAAGGACCTTTTCATTGCAGAATCTGAAACTGCCTTCAGGTCTGAATGTTTCGATCATAGATACATGGGGTAACTTGGTCACCTTGTGTCTCAAATTCTGCCCACAAGTTTTCTATCGGACAAAAGCCAAGAATACATTGTACAACTTAGAGCGGGGTTTCCCCCTTTTCATATCTCGCTTAGGTGTGTGGCTTAGCAACTTGAAACAATCATGTTTCAACACCTAATAGAAATAGCAAGATAATTTTCTTTACCACTTGAAAACGATCCATACAGCCTTTCTGGTGACACCAATAACTCTAAACGGCCAAAATGCAACTGACGACTCATTCGGACTGATTGAACCTACGTCCTTATCTATTTTGATAGTAATGAAATATATATATATAAAAACAAACAAACATTATCTTCACATACATATCAAAAGCCAAAGGCACAAAGAAATGCTGAATAGTCACCATAGTCACATTCTTATCCCAAGGTGTGTTTTACATTCATCTGTCTACACGAAGTGTGTAAACGATTGCACAATGATCCGATAGTAAAAAAGATTTATCTTAAAGTCAGCACTAAATTCTTCTCACAGGTGCCAGCTTATCCTAAGTAAGCTAGCTCTTTTAATACAAATTTTCAAGTCAAACAGTGCCATATACTCACATTTGCAATCAGTCGAGTTGTCAGATCCCTCCGCCTCTGTAGTGTAGCTGTCATTGCACTTCAAGCACTCATCCTGCCATTTGTCCGGCTGATACGTGCCATAAGCACAGGGGTAACAGTTGTTCTCAGTCTGGTTGAGATATTGACCGGGCTCACAAGCACCTACAGAAAAATAAGAAAACAGTTTTTGTACATTTTTCATGACGAATAAACAATCCCAAATAGCAAAGTTGGTGCCACTTTTCACCAACCACCTGAAAAACTGTACACTTAGCTTTCCACACTTTGTAAACGTTTATGTCCTTAGATGCCTGTGAAATTTCTTCACTACCCACCTGAATTAGGCCCATTGAACGCTTAGTTTTCCACACTTTGTAAACGTCTATGTCCTTAGATGCCTGTGAAATTCCTTCATCTGTACCATATTTCCACTTTTCTTCCTACACATACCGCCATTGATTCCTATAATGCCATCATTAGGAGTAGACGGACTAAAGAACCGTCTACGAAGAAAAAAAGAGTTGAAAATCAAAGCAATGAAATGACCTCATTTAATGATAATAATGATGAATAATTATAATGGATTGCATTTATACAGCGCATATCCCAATATTGGCTCTATGTGCTTTACAATCATTATTCCCCCAGCAGACCAATGTCTTCAGAAACCTTCTAACTTCCTGAGAAGCATCCAGTGCAAGCTACAAATTTACAAGCGCTCAAACACTAACAAACTGACAACATCCTTGGCTGTCTATAGCTGGGTACCCATTTACACTTGGGTGAAGTGACGAAAATTGTGTAAAGTGCCTTTCCCAAGGACACATCGTCGGGCCCTAGTTGGGATTCGAACCTGCAACCTTCCGATTGCGAGTCCGGCAGCCTAACCACTAGACTACCGACGCCATTTAAAACATCATGACAGAATTTAACAGTAATTCGTTGCTGTTATCCCGGCTGAGACACGCCTCAGATTGCTGCAGGGCCATTATCTGCCACCAGTTGTAAGAAAAGGGAAAATCTATTTATAGAAGTAAAAAGAATGTGGGTGTACAAGAACTAAAACACTTGCTAGGTGCACGGTGCATCTCAAAGTCGTTTAAAGATGACACCAATTTAGCTACTTCGCATTTTTGAATGACATAAATAGTTGTATAAAAATCTTTGTGTAAACAATACATCAATTCAAACTGTATAAATCTCTTTATTAAAGGTAAGCAATGTTTAAGACTGTAAACTCAGATTGTTACTACATGAAAACTTGAAAACTCATAATTGTCAGTGAAAGAAATCCGAATGTATACTTTCTCGTAACCGACAGTAGGGCCTATACATAAAATTCATAAATATATTCAACACAAGACTCCTTTTAAAATTTAATTTCATTCAAACTAATGCTGTACTCATGTGACAAAACAATAGATTAATGACACCAGTGTTCACACTTGGACCATGTATGCTGACTTATTTGAACAATTAGTTGTCGACTAATGATAAATCCTTGAACAATGTAAGCATTGATACACTTTGAGTTAAATGATGTCCACTGCTAAGTTTAACGTTAGTCTTACTGCAACTAAAGATTTGTTGAGGTAAGAGAGACCATATTTCAAAGCTAAAAAAACCTTGTTATCAACCAAACTTTATTTAGTAAACAGAAATGACGTACTGATTGTACAGTCCCCCTCTGCAGTGCTGCCCTCGCCCACAGTGGTGAACTTGACATCTGGACAATTCTTGCACTTGTCAAACCTTATACTTTCTTCTTTGTATGTTCCTCTAGGGCATACGTCACATCCGTCCATGGCGTCATTCACCTCACTGCCAGCGAGGCAGAAGTCTGTGGGAAAATGATAGGAGTAGTGCGAGTCACACCACACACAGTATAGCCACACTTGTCTCCAGAGAAGTCTAGGTATGAGATTTTGCCTTAACTTGTGGCATAGGCAATAAGACAGGGACTTGGATTTAAAGGGGGGGGGGGGGGGGGACTTGCTTGTTTCCGTCCTTCAGAAGATTCAGCTGGTAAGAAAGACTTTCTAAATAATCCCGGGGAACTAAGCAGAGGTAACATTATGAGAGTAGAGTATTTAAATTGGTCAGAATTCAACAATGATACGGTGGCTAAAACAAAAATCATATTACTTAGGCGTTTGGAAAACCTGCATGGTAACTTTCACTTCAATGCAATGGTAGCACAAATGATTAAAGTTTTGTTCTACTGACTCACATTTGCAGGATGAGTTGCTAGTGTCGCCCATTTCTTCCGTGCTATAGTTGTCAGGGCATTCTATACATGAGGTCTGCAAGTTTTCTGGTTGATAGGAGCCAATTGGACACTTGTAGCACATGTTGTCTGTCTCATTGCGGTAGTCGCCGGCCTCACAGATACCTAATCAAGTGAAAATGGAGATATTTGAACAAACGCTAAACACAACACGTCTTCTTCTCTGAAGCTAGTACTAGTAGAACATTAGAAGGAATCCAATATTACCAGGTCCTAATAACAACTGGTTGCTGAACAGACTGGAAAACATTAAATAAATAAAAGAAGTAAAACGTTGTACATATATATATATTATGCCAAAGATGTGGGAAATCTGGGAGAAAGAACCTAAATTAAAAGTACATAAAGAAAAAAAAGAAAGAAACAAATCTTTACGGGAACTGAAAGGTGAGTAGAGCAGGAAAACTTGTGACTTTTTGTGAGGGAAAGAAAATACTATTTAACCTACGTTTTTGTCAAGTTCAAATCTTAGGTAGAAAGCTGATTGCTCTTTTAACATTTCCAACCTCACAGTACTGATAAGATGGTAGATGAGATAAAAACCCACATCCAGCGCTGGGGCTACTCACGAATAGTGCAACTGTCGCCGGAAGTGCTTCCTGGACCTTCAGTGGTGAACTCATCAGGACATTTTGTACAGGTCTCAAATCTTTCTGCCAGGGAATCATTTCGATAATA
>JAUKPP010270902.1:0-11217 GCA_032273245.1 Phyllaplysia taylori | reverse complement strand
CCCCCCCCCCCCCCCCCCGCCTACACCCTCAAATTGGTATGAAATAACCCTGCTTTGATAGATTTATGTTTTTCATTTCAGCATTCTAGGGTTAAACAATACAATAATAATGGGTGTCTCGTGAAAATGAACTTCTGTTATGATCATGCAGAAAGTTCCTCCTTTTTTAAAACTCTGAGTTGAGATCGATGAATTATATGTAGCCAATCACAAGACTATGTTATGGATTGGTATATTTGTAATTTGTTAGTGAGGAAAGCTGATCAGTTCACATTATTGTTACTTTATGTATTCTCAATGCATTCATGGTTTAATGCTTAATGTAAAATGTTTTATATAATCAATGTGATTCTCTTTATCCCCCAGCGTTTGTCAGGTCTGGGTTACTGCTTCTCAGCCTCTCAGCCCCCTATGCTGGCCTCTGCTGCCACTGAGTCTCTGAAACTGTTGACAGAGAAGCCACGTAAGTGAAAAGTCTCACTCTGACCTATCAGTAGTATCAGATTTAAGATAATATTCAAAGATTCCTTATGTGTCTCTCTCTCTCACACACACACACACACACACATAAACACACACTTGCAGACATGCAACTTGAACACACACACTCACTCACTGGCCTATGTTGTAGTTATTGGTTTTTGCCAGGAACTTTTGACACATAATCATACATCAGAATCATATTGTCCAATTACCATCAGCAGAATCAGTATTAAACAAAGGGCTTTGTTACTGGGTTTGTGAAAAACTTTGGTAACAAAAGAAACATTTGTAGCCTAACTCATATAATGTTATTCCTTAGAAAAAACTATCTGTTCAAATTCCTTGAAAAATTCCTCTCATCCATTATACACTTTACATGCACAAAAGTGAATGGGTGAGTCATAACAAGGAAGGAGTACTGTTACTATCTGTTACACGGCATGATTTATTACAATGAATTTTGTTCTCTTTGTGACATCATTTAGAAGTTCTGATTATTTTTTTAATATTGTTTCATCTATTCAGACATGTTGGTGGACCTAAGAGAGGCTTGTGAGAAGGTTCATACTAAACTGGAAAAGTGAGTGCTGCATCAGTGGAACTTTATGGAAAGCTTTGGAGTTAGCTGTTTGTTAAAGATTTTTTAGAACATGTTGATTTCTCTCTACATTTTTTATGTCATTGCATGTGAATACTCATTTCTCCACATTGATTAAAAGTAGATGATTTGGTCTTTAAAGATGCTTTGTTATCCTCTTTTACTGCCAGAGTTTTAATTCACCTATCATGCGGAAGACCCGAGTTCGATCCTTGGTCCCGGACGATGTGGGTTTTTTCTGCTGGGATATTTTCCCTCTCAGTCTGGGTTGGGCCTGACAGGCAGGGTCGAAGTAGCCCGTTTCTTAAATGACCTTACAGTGTTGCAGGGGCCGTAAAACTGGTAACCAAATCAAATACAAGTAGGCCTACTATGTTTGATCAATACCCTCCTTTTTATTGAGCTAGCAGCTTCCTGCCTTCAGTTGTTTTATGGAATTAAATGCATTACATATTTAAATGAAATCTGTAGGTATTTTCCTCTTTAACTCACATTCATCAACTTATTGCAGCATCACTGGAGTGCGAATTGTTGGTGTCCCGATATCCCCCATCAAGCACATTCAACTGACGGAGCCGGCAGAAGACCGTGACCTGGACCTCCACACTCTTCAGATGGTTGTGGATGAGGTAATGGCTGGGTTCATTACTCTTGTTCTGTTATATTGGATGATGTTTGTTCTTTTGTCAGTACATTAAAATTTTATTGTTTAAGAGTTCACACATTTTTACCTTGTGCAAAGATATGTACACCTAAATATATTTTTTTGGGGTAGCAATTTGTCTTTACAGTTATTTACTTGTAAATGATCAATCATGATACATATGGAAAAAAGCTTTGCAATGGTTTTTGCTGCAGTTTCATCCTCATTCACTTTTAACTTGTTCTTATACAGCCACAAAACTAGCGTCTTGTGTTGAAATTTGTAAGGCTCTTTTCCTATCTCACAGAGGAAGGGAGTTTGATCTCCGTGTTGTATGAAGGTCTCTGTTTCTCTGCTGGGATGTTGTGTCCCTCTCGGCCTGGGTTGGCCCTAACAGGCAGTGACAAAGTTGCCTAACTCTGAAATGACCTATCAGTGTTACGAGGGATGTTCAACCAAATCAAACCAAACAGCCACTAAATGGTAGTTTTTTTTTTTCAGGCCATGACCTCTGGTGTTGCTTTCACTCTCTCTCGCTACCTGGAACCAGAGGAGCATGCGTTGATGCCTCCAAGGTAGGTTTGTCACTACTACTCGAATTTTTTTATTGCGTTCTGTATTGTTGTAAATCATGTCAACCTTTATATGGTATTAGGTATTATCAAAGTAAGAAACCACTGTGTTATCTCATTGTCTTCATTAGGAGTCGATCCCAATTTCTTTTAGTGTAAAAAGTACCCTTTTACTGAATTTTTTCGACATCTGTTTTAATCAGTATGACCACTGGTCAATTAGAAATGATGAAAAGAGAATAGTTGATCTAAATAGTGTAGATTTTCACACTGTTCTCCTGTGGCGTCTTTCTTGCTTTCACACATAGATAAATGACTGCTGGTCATATTTGAACTCAAACTGGTATTGCTGGCTATATTTCTTTTGAAAATATTGAAAAAACAAAATAGTTCATTACTTTTTGGACACCCTGTACTTATTTTTAAAAATTTGTATTGGTGTGTAACTGGATTAGCGTAACTTGCAGCTCTTAAAGATGACTCGAGAGGCAGAATATACGATTCTGATGTGCCTGTGATGTAGAATGGGATAGATGCTCTTTGACAAGCAATTCATATTACTGTTTAGCAAAAATTATGCCTGTTTTTTTCAGATCTTCTGTTGATTACATCTGGCACTCAAATGAAAAAATATGGTGAAAATTTATGGTCATTGACTTGAATTTGGTGGCGGCAGGAAATTTTTAGCAGAGATGCCTAATTGTAACTAGACTTATATCATAGACTGAATCCAGTGGAAAAGTAATTGATGTCAGATTGTACGTTCTAGTTAATAAAAAGATGTCTGATTCGGCTTCAATTTTGGGGTTAGATATATGACAGAGTTAGTTTGGTCGTGCACACTTATAATTCTTTGATCCAATGTTCTACTGAATGCATTTTTACTTCAGCATCCGTCTTACTGTGAACTGTGAGCTGACTGACTCTGAAATCGACACGGCCGTTCGAGTACTCTCCGACTCTCTTGATGTGGTCTTCCAAAAGCTCTCTTCTCAGTAAGTTTCGACATTACTTTGGAAAAAGAATAGTATGTTGACTCAAAGCTCTACTAAATGGTCATTAGTGGATGATCCTCATTCAGAGTCTGTTGCTGTTCTGGCCTTCACAAAGCCTGTTACACTTATAAGTCCAAGAGTGGCCAGACCTGTAAAAAGTCCGGATTTCCGATAATTTTACCGTGATTCGAAGTTCCAACAGGATCCTACGGGAGGTGAACATTTGACTTTCAACTTTTGGGCTGTATGGGCTGGCAAAATTTTCAGACAATTTTGTGGGCGGCCACTTACAGGTCTGAGTGGGTTTTCCTTTGTTGATAACAGTAACAAATACATGACAGCTCCAGGTATCTTTCAGACTGCCTGTGAGATTCTTTATTCAGAAGCAGGCTACACAAGATGCCATCATTTCATTTGAAGGAAAGCCAAAGAATTTGGCACGAGATAAGTAATGAACTAATAATGAAGGGTTAAAGATTGCATATCTGCAAAGAATGGTAGTTTTCATCATGCTGTTGTATATTTCTTTAAATATTTTCAGCTGCTTGAACAAAATTATTGTCAGCTGCTAAGTTCTGCACCACCTCTTGTTTCACAGGTCGGACATGACCAGCGCCATGGACTCGGTTGAGCAGGAGCCGGCCCTGGCTGCCTCCCGTTGAGCTGTCCATCATGTGTCTTATCTCAGATGTGCTGACAGAGAACACAGCACTGTACTGTTTTGCTCAGTCATATTTACCGGAATGAATGGGATGCGCCTTTGTACTTTAATGTGATGTTGATTTTCCGTTGTCCATTTTTTTTTCTTTGCTTGAACATTATCTTTATTTTCCTGTTGTTTTTCTTAGAAGTGAAAAATTGTTTTTGTACTGAAGTGAATCAAAACAATTCAAATAACTGGTTGGTCTTGATATTGTGGTTTTGTTGATACTTAACATTTTTCTTTTCTACAAAAAACACATAATTTGTATAAACTTGTTAGAATTCATCCTGTAGTCTTTAGTTTTGAGAATTCTTGAGTTCTTACATTTAATCAGTAAGACTGCCATGTATGCTGTATGCATTTGGGTGGTTTCAGTTACATTGAAACATTGAAAAAAAGTAAAAATTATGAATGGATGCTGTTATTTCTTTTTTTGGCAGAAGAGTTGCATTCAGGGTTTATTAGCCAGTGGATGTCACATCTCAGACAATTTTATTGCATTATCTGCAGTAGACATTCAGCAAGGCCAGTGTCAGCTCATATTAGGGAAAAAGTAAAAACGAAAGAAGATAACTAGTCATCAATACATTAAGTCTTGTTTATTTGATGCAACCAAGTTGTAACATAACTGTATTAGATGGCAAAGTGTAGAATATTCTGTTACAGTGCATTATATGCGCTGGTTTGAGAACAGATACATCCATCTGCCATTTTAAATGTAGGCGTACCATATATAATGTACAGTCAGCAGAACGGTGATTTTGTGAATATGCTACTGGTACCTCAGGATATAGGCTATATATATTATAGTGAACAGTCCATGATATGATATGCAGCCCTGTTAGAAAATACATTTGTGATTTCAACAGCCTGACCATCTCAAGGATGTAGATGAATAACCTGTCGAATTACCCTCACACTATATGGGTTATTGTTATACAGTAGAATGCAAAGAACCATAAGATGAACTTGCTATGTTAAGTAAAACAAACTTTATATCATAATCATAAGTCAATGATGCCATATATTGGATTCAGTCGATTCTTTTTGTGTTATTTTGCAGACATCTTTCCCACATTTCCTTTCTGCTGTGCTTGTCTTTTCAAGGTTTCCCCCACTTTTTTCGTTTACAGAGTTTTTTCCTCAACAGAACAATTTTTCCTCCAGCACTTCGTCTCATCAGTCACAAAATTCTAGACACCTTAGTGTCTTGCTTGGTCTGAAAGAAGTGTACAATGGAGTTTTTGTGATGTTTCTATCAGATATTCAGTGTGAGGCTTTGGGATTCTTATACTTTTCTTTGTCCGTCTACTGGAGGTGTTGAAGAATAATATGGTCAGTGTGGTTCTTTAAATGTGTAAGTCCACTCTTTTTTATTCTAGACTTACACTTTTGAATAAAAACATGGAAAATATATTTGTTATGTCAGATGAGAGATACTCAACATTTTTCCACCACAATGCTTTTCCACATTATTTATTTATAATGCTTTCTTTTAGTTTTCATTATATTTGTATCTCAGTTTGTACTCCCTACTTGGTTTGAAGCAGAAGTCATTATACTTATTCTGCTTGAAGCTTTCTTGTTACGAGAAAATACTTTTGATATATTTATACTAAGGCGTGTACCAAGTTTACTTCTGTCATGTTGCCTTGCAAGAACAATTTAGTAATCGGTTTCAAACAGCTGCTTAGTTTATTGAACTATATTTGTCGCAATTGACACTCATTGTGATATTGAAGAAAGTTAGTGTGAGTTTTCTATTGTGTTCTCTTCACCTTGTGTTGAGATCAGATATGACTGCATTTTTTTTTTCAGCAGTTAAGTGGTTTGAAATTTGATACAATCATGTTGATTTTGGCATTTTTGTTTATGTTTTTTGTTGTTATTGTCATTGTTCTTTTGTTACTTAAATTTGATTCTACAATTATGACCAATAATTCAAAGTTTGCTATTTCCTGGTGATTTCATGTATTCTGTACTTGCATTGTGAGTGTTGGTTGTGTGGAAGGTTTGCAGGCTGGTGAAACAGGAATTTTAATATCCCTGTATGTGATTCTTGCATTCTGTTGAGACATTCTGTGTTTGAAAGTACATGAAAATCAGACATACTTAAACCTCTCGACTAGCTTTTAGGCTTTCCAGCTCTGCCAAAATCATTGAAAAGGACAAATTTCACAGCAATGTAGATTCAAGACCATCAATGCTTACCACAGATGTGAGAATTAATTTATGTTGCTCTTGTTAAGACTTACATTAACTTATATCAGTCTATCAACTCACGCTTGAGCACACCATCCAGCATGCATTACTGTAGTAAAATGCTAAGTTCATTGATTCACCACAAGCTTTTATGCTATATTTCCTGCTGGGATTTTTTCCTATCATCTCGGTTTGGCCCTGACAGGCAGGGTTTAAGTAGCCTGTCTCTTAAATGACGTTACACAGTGTTGCAGGGGATGTAAAACTAGTAACCAAACCCCCGAAAAAGAATGCTAAGTTCATTGATTCACCACAAGCTTTTATGCTCTACTGACATTTTGAGTTTATGGTTGCAGGTGGCTGTGAAAATGTGAATAACAGAATATATAATAAATGAAAATGTGTGGCTATTGAAATCCGAGAATATGTTTGAAAGATGAGGACATTTGCAATGGGTGAGTGATACTACGTGCTTCTGAAGGAGCACCATAGCACAGTATTTTCATTGTCATTGTATTCATGACATCTCATTTTCTTTTCTAATTTAACAGCTGAATAAGATGGATGTATTTATTGCCTGTTATCTTAAGAAACTGACTTGTTTGTCAATTGTTTGGTCTTTTCCCTCTGTGTTTTGTACTTTTTTTTATGTTTTGCTTTTTTCACGAAACAGTTAGTATAGATCCTAAAATATCTTTGAACATTATCGTATACGGGATTGGGACTTCGAATGTGGCTGTTGGGACTAGTCTGACACCTCTCCCTCCTCAAACTCTTATGGTTTGTCGCATTTGTATTAAGGTCATGTCTTGCATCAGAAAGAGAAATATGCATTGTTTGCCATGGAATGACAGCGAGATATTTTGTTCAGCTTGTAATCTTTCTTCCTTTTGTATAGTGTTATGTGTTAGGAAAAAAATTAATTTGCTGCCTGCAATCAAAATGCTATATATATATTTCAAAAGTCTAATTAAAGTCGTAGCCTGAGAAATGACAAAAGCTGAAGATTTTGACATTTTTTAATTATCGCAATCGACACAATGATAGCCATTGTCCCTCTCAGACATGATATGTGGAAACAGTTGAGTTCAGGCCGTAATGATTTTGGGAAGGAGATCTGGGCTGTAATTGATCCTCCGCCTCTCGCCGGGCTGCTAGTTACACTAGAGTAGGGAATCCTGGTCCTGCTATATATTTACTCTCGAAGACAAGGCATTTTCGGAGCTGATAGTGAAAATTTCTACAGAGTTAGCTTATTTATTCTTAAAAAAAAAAAAGGCAGCCTATTTTTTTTTTTTCAATGAATAGGCTTGTAATATTTTTCAGCGAGCTGTAAGTGGCGCTTTGGGTTGAGTGGTAGGGCTCTTCGCCTATCATGTAGAGGATGGCAGTTCGATCCCGATATTGGATGACCATCTCTGTCTTTCTGCTTGGTCTCCCTCTAAAAGCCTGGGTTGGCTTCGACAGGCAGTCAGAGTAGTTTGCCTCTGACATGACCTTACAGCGTTACAAGGGGCACAAAAGAAAAAAAAACCCAACCCAGAGGTATGATCATGAATTTTTTGTGAAAGCTTATATACCTCCATTCATTAACATGGCAACAAACGCTCTGGCATTGAGTGGAAACATTCTCACATAAGATCTTTTTTTTAAATTATTTTTTTTATACTTTGAACCAGCTTTGTTTATATTGCTTATCCTTATGAGTTGTCATTTGTTATTTTGCATGACCCGTTCAACTGTCACACCATAGGCATGGCACACATGCTGTACAAATACAGAGAATGACAATTTTCAACCTTGACTGTGTTAGATGAGGGTAGTTTGGAGATTAGTTCAGTGGAACCATGATAGGCGCTGCGGTGTAGTTGCTGATAAAAGAAAGTAAAGAAAATACTATATTACTTTATTCATATTGCAAACAAACACACTCATAATTCATTTTATGCAACTGGAATATTTTCATATCATATAAACCATGCATACTAACACCATTTATCAGCCTCCACAGTTCTGTGCCCAAGTAATGTGATAATATGATAGTTTCTGCCTAAGCACTTGGGACTGGGGAGAGCTCAGATGTGTAGGAGTCCGTGGAAATATCACTAGGCTTCTTTGCTTGAAAAGGATTTTCTACCGACCCCTAATCTTTATGAAGTAGGGTGTTAAAGATTTTGGCATTTGTTGTGGTGTTTCTGTTTGAAAACATTTGTGGGAGTTATTTTCTCTTTTAATATAGATAGCAAACTATCAAGGTGCAAAATTCGACTCTGTATGTGTTTGATGTTATTATGTTTGAGACATGAATGGTATCATATAATAGATATAACAGTATACGGTCATTTACTTTTTTTGGTTAAAATTCTCATGCCATTGAAGTGAATAAATATTATTTGTTGTATTTTCTCTCTCTGGAATAAAAAAAGGTACATAATAACTTTTTGCAAGCTTGAGTCTTGTTTTGTGGAGTGAAAGAGGATGTTTCAGTGTGTGCAAAATTGATCCTTTCGTATTTTCTGTAACTTATCTTTGTACATGATGCATTTGTTGCTTTCTCTGTTATAGTCGAATGTTCTTCTTTGACTGTCTCCACCCCCAACCCCTTCCTTCTTATCGGTGACTGTGGTGTAATGGTAAGGCTCTTCACCTAACATGCAGAGGAGTTTGATCACTGCGTGAGGATAAGTTAGAGTTATTTATTTATAAAGGCTCCAGCTTCTTTGGCTGTTTTAGCTTCTGAAGATAAGCATCTTCATCTTTCTGCAGGGTCATGTGTCTCTCAGCAATGGTTGACTCTGAGGGTGAAATAGTAGCTAGTTTTTGTTTTTTTATAAATGACCTTAAAGTGTTGCAAGGGACGTAAAACTAAAAACCAAATAAAACCTTCCTTCCTGGGAGTGGTTGGTTGGCACTCTTTTGGGGTCTGCTCCTTGTAGTTCTTTCTAATTTCTATAGGCTATATGTGTTGCTATTGTTCTAATCTATTTCCTGGCACTGAGAGATAGCCTTACAGTGTCCACAGTGACGTAAAATCTCCACAAAATAAAACATCACTTATTTACACACAAACAATTTCCGGAGGCAACCTGACAAGGCAAATCAACTTACAATTCTATAGGAGTAGGAGAGTCAAAAAGCAGTTTTGTAATTTTCAAGTGTTTAATGAACTTTCCACCACTTTCCATTTGAAAATAGGAGCAATTGTCGGCAATCTGATATATTTAAAGTTTTGACAGATCCTGAGAGGGCAAACTCAGCGATTGGCAAATTTTGGTTTGGTTACCAGGTCATGTAAAAGACGGGCTATTTTCACCCTGCCTGTCATGGCTAACGCGTGCAGAGAGAAAAAAAAAATCTCAGCAAAAGAAATCTAGATCGTCCGCGCTCGAAATCGACCTGAGATCTTCCGCATGACAGGCGAAGAGCTTACGCCTAAACATTACACCACAGCGCCGGTCGATGGGCACAGAAAGACTAAGTTCACACTATCTGAAATTGAAATGATTGAGTAACATCTCTTATGGCATAATTATTGAGGGAGGGACTAGGCCTACATGTACATGTACTTATTCGTTTAGAAGGGCTGAAAATATGGTGTAAAAAATGTTACTGAAACGACATGTAGGGATACACACTACATCTCACAGTTTAAGTTGCCGACTAGTGGGTCTACACGTAACTTGTTACTATTAACAAAAAACAACAACAACCCAAAATAATAAGTTCTGCTGCTGTAGGACACTTGAAGATAATGAAACTGTATAAAATTAAATGCTGTTTATGGAAAGACTTCATGGTTCCAACCACCATCCTATATCGGGATAGAGACTTGGAGGGGCATACACACAAATTCTAGTCAAAGGGAAGTAACAAATAAATAACCATTCATTTTATCTGTTATTTCCCTTTGACCATTCGAACCCTACAAATTATAATAAACGATTGTTGGAAAAGTCAATATTTTCTGGGCCTATTAACTAACTCTTTGAACATTGTTAGGATCTTATTTTGTCGTAGTAATGCAAGTCGCACGATTGATCTATTTTCGTATTAAATCGTGCTTTCTCGTAAATTATTGTTGATTTTTTACTTTTTTTTTTACCCGGAAGCAAACCACTGATTCTTAAAAATTGAACAGGAAATAATTGTGAACCGAATGTTTGCTGCGAGAAAAGAAAATTATTTGTGCTCAGTCAGTTGATAAAATAAACATGGACTCAAACGTAGCAAGGAAGACATGGGAATTGACAAATAATGTTGAAGGCGTTTCCAGTGTCGATGAGATTTACCGCTACGACTCGAAGCAGCAGCAAGATATTTTGACAGCAAAGCCATGGGAAAAAGAGTAAGTTTATGATTTTACTGGCTGGGCAGACTAGAAAAGTTCGAGTTCGAGGGATGGCAACGAAGGAAGGCGAAGTTGTCCGCAAATTCTCTTCTGGCTCCTGCTTTCGCCCACCTATGAAGGCATAGGAATACATAGCTTAACACAAGAATCCTGTAAAGTGAATGATAGCAGGGTACTGGACAAAACAGGAGCACAGGTTAGAACTTATCTAAGTCAAGTTTTCAGAGCAAAAGACAGAAAGAGGACGTCTCACAGACAAGAGTAAGACTGACTAAGAAGAGACTTGTACTTGGTCCTGTGTGTGAAAATAGAAGCAATTTTATTTGGCTTTTGGATATGAATTTGTTTTCTAAAAAAAAATTTAGTTCAGAGGTAGGCCTATGGAGCAGGAGCAGAGGAACAACAGCTTTTTATTTTGAATGAAATTTGAGCACTAGCAGCATCGGTAATACCTCACCAAAGGGGACCCTATTTTGCCTACCTTGTTTATCTTCATTTATAATTTATGCGCATCTTAATCTTAATCGTGGAAAGTGCTTTGGGTTTTAGACTTCCTCACTGAGAGATCGCAGTTTGTTAGTATGAAGATAGACAGTACTATGTTCAAATCCAATGTACTTGTTACTAACACCGGAGCACCCCAGGGATGTGTTTTGTCACCTGCCCTATTCAC
>JAUKPP010270891.1:0-11218 GCA_032273245.1 Phyllaplysia taylori | reverse complement strand
TTGCACCGCAGCCTGTTAGGCGCTGATAGCAACTCACTAATAGGCGGTGAACGGGAAGTTCAAGCAATGCACCTCCTGCACCATAAATAAACGCGGCTCGGCGGAATCTTTCTTTACACTGACTATTTCAAAAAACTTTTCTAGAAATTACAAAAGGTAGGTACTCAAAATTCACATCTAATATAAACCACTACACTTCTAAGGGCTCTAGGAATAAAAAGATACAAAACTTTAACTTATCTGGTTGGACAATCCTTGAGAAAAACATAAATGTGCAGGAGTAAAAAACAGGCGTCCTGTTACTCTCTATGAGGATCATGCACCTGACAAGGAACAATGCTGCCACTGTACAATCTATACCATTTGACAATACATAGCTGGCAGTGTTATATGGTCAAACAGAACTTATGGGATTTATTTCTATTTGTCTGTAACATAGGCCACAGCTTTTCAGATTGAGAGCTTATGACCTATTTTGACATGACAAATGAACAAAAGCTTTACTTACTTGCGACAGTAGCAAAAGGTCAAGGTTGAGACAATCACCGCCAGTATCAAGATAGGAGCTGCTATGAAGACTGGGGTCAGGTTGGGTCCGCGTCCATTAGGGGTGACTGGACCGACTGGTGGAAGAAACCAACACTTCAACAATGTGACATACATGGACATACAAAAATAAAAGGAGAAGCAAAAAATGGAAAGATAACGAAAAAAAGAGGACCTGCAGGTTATAATTGAAATGGAAGGATGCTACAAGAGAAATTCCTAAGTTTAAGAAAAAGTTTTTAGAATGTTACTTCTAAAACAGAAACAAATGATGCAACAAGTATTACACTATATTAATGATATAAACTAATGACGCATTTAGAAGAATACCAAAAACACACACATTCGTTGATTTATTAAGAAGATAATAAGTAGCAAAGCAATATTGCCCCGATTTTGCACATCGGGTAAGCACTGGCTGCCAATCAGCAACTTTTTACTGGTTTTTAACCCAGCCGCACAACTCCCAGATAAATAATAACCACCATAGAAATTGGTACGCTGATTTAGATCAACTCTTCCTTGCTCTTGTGGTGCAATCAGATCTAAAAATCCGTTGATTCTTCGCAATGCTATGAGCAGGGAAAGAGGACATGGTTTGCGCGGCCTAGTGAGTGGCGCTAGGGTCTGGCAGGGAAAATGAAAGTAGTGTGTACGGGAAATGGTGCCAGCGCCATGTTTCCTGATGTATCGTCATGAAATCTCGGCACGAATCAGAAAAGATGTTTAAATCCATCGGAGGGTTCCTCAGCTTCCTAGCGTTTGTTCTTTTTGAGTTATCGATCGGCAAAGTCTGTGCTTAGTTTCTCAAAGATTGACCCTCTGAAGTGGAAGCTGAACCCTCCGCTGCATAGGAAATAAATAAGATCTTTCCATTCATGTATTTGGTAACTGTGTACGATAAACTGATCAGTTAGTTTTATTTTAATTACATGCGAATTCCCGTAATGACTATCGGCTCAAAGCAGCCCGCCATCACTGCGTTGAAAATTTTTCTCTCCCTCAGCAGCCAATCAGCGCTTTTGCTTTTTTCTTCTCTTCTGCTCAGCAGCCAATCACTGCGTGACTGCTGCGCTAAACTTAGAACCCGACGGGGCTGTTTCTCTCGGTACAGAAATTCCTTGGGAAACACTCTCGTTCAGAGTTACCTGCTCTTGATTCAGCTCGCGCCGTATTCGTCAGACCCTCGTTCTTATAATAGTAAGAAAATAGAGGGACGATTTGACATAATTTTCACCAATTAATCCATCATAACTCCATTTCTTGATGGATTTTCAAAATTCAAAATGTTATGTTCCCTGTTACACTTTCCTCTTTCCAATGATGCCAGTTTTACTTAGCTGTTGGCAAACATGAATTTCAAGGTTGCTTTGCTATAATAATACATTACAAATCCATAGTGACTACAAAGTTTATATGAGTTAGTTCATTGCTCTTGAGAATCTCACCTCCTGTTTGAGGGGGGGCAACTGAGGCTAGGCAGTAAAGCACCCATCACAGTGGGCATCTCACTTGCAACTTACCCAATTTGTTTAAAAATGTTCATAACCCCGACCCCTATCCTATTAAATGTGTTCATCAATTAGCAGGGCCTGCCTCTTAAATACCCTGACAATGCTGGAAGAGTGTGTAAATCAGAAGCCACACCAAGCTGAGTCTCTTCAGTACAACTAACAAAAAAATGTTTTTAACACTTTGTGGTCAGACAGCCAGAAGGACAGTAAATCCTTACGGTCATGCGCAGTCAGCCTTGACATGATTGGGCTTCTTGGGCCTGGCGCATATATATGCTCCAAGTGACTGGCTGCGTGAATTTGGGTCAGCCCAATATATGCGCCAAGTGACCCAAAGTGATAAAAAAAAGCTTTAAAAAAAAAAATCCCTTCAATGAGTCTCCACTCACCAGTAGAATTTGACCAGTCTGAAGCCGAGAGAAGCTTGACCCCCGGGTACTGCTTGCCAAACAAGCTCACTTCCAGCTCTCCTTTCTTCACCATGGCCTTGACACTGTCAGACAGCTGTTGGTGAAAACAAATACATTGCGTCATGATTCTGAAGTAAATAAGGTCAGGGGTCAGTGAGTGCTTCAGTGTAGTCTGTTCCTTCCATCTTTTCATATTATATTGTACCAATCTACTTCCTGGCACTTAACTGACCAAAGAGTGTCAATTAAGTCCCACAAAATGTTGCAGCTGGACAATATTTTGCATACAGTGATGCAATTCAAGGTTTCATTAAAGGAATTCAAAATAATCATTTTAGCAGTATGCAAATCATTATGACATATAATAATGTTGAAGCATGGACTTAAAGTGTTTGAATCTGTAAAAAAAAAAAAAAAATCACAACCAAGGAACTAAGGAAACAATATATACAATGCCCTATTAAAGCAGCAATGATAATTAATGCTATAGGCCTGTTCTTTTCCATCAGCGTATGTGTGCTGGTGCTGAAGTAATATTATTGTTAATAAAAAAGAATTATGCAGAAGACCCACTACACTCTGGCACAACTTATTATTATCAAAAGCACTCTCCTCCTTGTTCAAGCAACAACTCATTACTTCCCCACCTCTTTCATTGTTTCCTCTCCAGCTTCAGATGAAGGAAAGATGTAGAGTTGTCCACCGTTGAAAACTGTGCTGGCAAAGGCACACTCGATACGCAGGAGAGACACACCCAGAGCCTGGGACGGAAACAAACAAGGACTTTGATGAGCAAATAGAAAATGTGTCACTGAAGACCTATCCATCTGCTCATTAACATATCTTAAGAATAAAACATTCAGTTTACCTAACTCATTTTCAAACCATCTAGGTAATCTCACATAACTTTCAGTTACTGACAAAAGCTTTCAACAAAAAGGCTTGCAAATATCAATTCTAGCTACAGTCAGGTACCGGTATTGATATCTTTTGTAAAATATAAAAATCAAGGTTTTACCATTTCGTGTTGGTTTTGGTATTGACAACCCTTGAAACATTCTTACTTTAATGTGAGATCATTAAAAGGTGGATTAATTCAACCCTGCCTGTCAGGGCCAAACTGGTCTGAGAGGGACAATAAATCTCAGCAGAAAGACGGGCGATTTCTATTTAAAAGTGCCTTTGTTTTGTCAGGTGTTCAATACAGTCTAGCATGAAAAATAAAAAATTTGTACCACTGGTGACAAAATATATAATCTCAGCAAATACAAAGCACAGCATTCATGTCCAAATGCTATCGAAGAATTATCTTAACCACATTAATGAGTCAAAGGACTTTGAATGTCTTGTGGGTGGCTCACCTCAGCAATTTCCTGACGCACTTTTTGCAAGAACAGCTGACCCACATATGGGACAGCACGGTAGAGGACGACCGTGGGGCTAAACTCAATGAGAAGGATCACAGCTGTGTCTGAAATGTGGGAAAAAATATGAGCTGCAAAGAAGGATTTAGTGGCAATTTGGACTATGCAAATGCTACTATCAGAACTATCTATTATGTGGTAATAAACATTCAAATTATCAATCCAACAAAAATAATTTGCAGTTCTTTTCATATCCATGCTTCACATTAGGCTCCATGCACTATCAGTGGACCAGAAAACACCCTGAAAGATTCATGAAATTATCGCACACTACTCAGATCTTTCTAACATAGTCAATAATAGATACGCCCATCCTGAGCTTTAACTACTATCAAATTGAACACTAATTCTAATGCAGCACATGATACTTCAGCGTGGTCCTATGTGACCCCCCAAAGACACCTCCACTTACCAAATATTCTCACTGAGAAATGCGTGTAGAGTGAGCTGATGGAATTGACCGCCTCTACAGTCACTTGATATGTCTGAGCTGTCTTGAACACATGAGAGACGCTGCTGTTCCAGGTCAGCAGTGGACGAGTGCCCTTATCCTGCACAAAGGAGATGTTGAGTCAGTTTTGGAAAGGCAAAAATCAGAATTCTGTAAAAGGAAGCTCGTATGGCTTTGAGTAAAACATAGGGGAAGGCAAGTGTGTGACTGAGTGTGTGTGTGTGTGTGTCCAAATTGCATGTGAGAGGGATGGAGAGAAAGGTATAGACAGAACAAATAAGAGCGACAAGATAATACTCATACAGAGTGAGAGCGTGACAAACAAACAATAATACAGAAAGACATTGATATCATAGATTATTGACATTTTCATATTGGAGTACCAAAGCTCACAGACAACAATTCCTCTATCAGTAATCTACAGAAATTAAATCAGTCATGTTCATCATTAAAAGCAGCTCTGTGTCCACTATACATACTTCGTCTCCAAAAGTCCACATGTAATGGAGGTGCTCAGAAGCTGCTAACTGGTTGACCTGGTACGCCAATGCCTGGAGAGATACAGGTGTGTCAACCTTTCCTGCCCATGGTGCTATCACATACAGACTGTCAAGATTTTCTGTGGGACAACACATCTCAGATTTTACACTCTGTACACAAAAATATGCAAGTTTATTTTCTTATGTATGTGTACCCTATGTCTGAAAACTAAAGAGTGTCCTGCCATATGATTAATAACATGCATTTATACTAGTAAAGCCAAAGAAAGACAGAAAAACCAAGAGAGATTAATTGAGGCTAATTGCATACAGGGTGTCCTTCAAGTCTCCACTAAAAGGTCCATATATAAATGATTAAGAAATGAAGTTTTCAACATTTCATTCAATTAAAATCTAAGAATACTTTGCAGAAGTCACAAGAAACCTGTGCAACAAATGGGCCTATAGTTGCAATGAGATTCCTTATATGCCCAGACTTTATGGACACCCTGCATATAATCAGGAGTAAAATTAACCTGAGATTGAAAAACCATGATTCTTTTTCTTCAACAATTCATTTTGACTTGTCCACATATCATTGTAAAAGCAAATGTAATGCACTAAAGCATGCCAAAACATGCAGAAGATATCTTTACTATCTCCTTTTTAGACATGTTTATTGAAATAGCACAACTTGCAACTTATAACTTTTGAGTGTCCCTGGTTTTTTTACATTCAGAATGAAGAGTTTTTACTGTCCCTGGTTTTATCCATTCAGAATGAAGAGTTTTTAGTGTTTCTGTTTTTCCATTCAGCCTGAAGAGTTTTGAAAAAATTCTTAAAAACTTATCTTTTCTATCTTATTTATCATTATATTTTGCTTCATATGACATGCAAATCTTCCATGTTCCAATTTGTTCACATGTTTCCTTCAGACAAATTGTGAGTATCAAATCTTTGGCTCTCGAGCATATTATATCTTAGGCTAAAAGAAGAGAAAACACAAGAAACTTTGTCCTACCTTGAACATGTATCAGCAATGCTGCAGTGCTAGAACCCTTGCCATTCTTCGCTTCCACGGTCACGTTATACCGGCCTGAACTTTTAAAAGGGTGAGACTGCTTAGACGCAGCAGCAAAATCACTAAGTTCAACCGGTTTGCTGCCATCTTGAAAATTCCAAGTGTATTTTGTGCCAGTCTTTGCACCCTATGGAGGACAAAAACAACCCACAATCAAATTTGTTGAGCAAAACGGACAAAAATGAGTGCTAACACTTTAGCCTAGGTCATTTTAGAAAGTTTTGAGATAATCCATTTAAACTGTCTCACTGGCAAGAAAATCGACTAAAGTCCTTAAAAATGTCCCCAACTGATCTGAACATGTGCATTGCAATAATTTTTTTTAAAAACCCATTAAATTATAGGATAATTTGGACTTAGGCTATTTCATGACCCAACCTATGGGACTGAGGCCAAAATGCAAAATGACTTGGGACAAAACGACACACCAGTGTTCCACCATTACTTTGTACTTAGGTCAAAATGTGGATGTGCAATCTAGATCCAACACAGTGCACTCAAGTCACAAAATCACATTCACTTATAACGATCTTTCTATTTACAGAAAAATGTGTTGGCGCATTCTAATAATTTCAAGGCATATGCAGAGAAGTCGGTTGCATATTGGCCTAAGTCTGACTCTCAATATATTGAGAGGGACACTACATCCAAGAAAAGAGAGGAAGACACTGGATTAAAAAACTGCCCCATAATAGCCTCAAACTCCTAACCACTGCATGACAGGCAAAGAGCTTAACCATTACACCACAGATGCCAGTAATCCAGTAATTTATCTTATGCAATGTTACACGTGTGTACTGCATCCTTAAATGATTGGTTACTTTTTGTTTGGTTACCAGTTTTACATCCCCTGCAACATTGTAAGGTCATTTAAGAGACGGGCTACTTTGACCCTGCCTGTCAGAGCCAACTCAGGTTGAGAGGGAAAAAATCCCAGCAGAAAAACACTCCCAGATCGTCCATGACCGGGATCAAATTCGAGTCTTACGCATAACAGGAGAAGAGCCTAACCATTACACCACAGCGCAGTGTCCTTAAATGAGAAAAGATATATGGAGAGAAAACATTTTCTCACCCCTGTCTGTTCCATGTAAAAGAAAACGTCCGCCCCAGCCTGGACATTCATGGTCTGTGTGGTCAGTGACAGGCCTCGTGGCTGGACTTCAGGACACGTTTTCTTCACTGGGTCATACTTCTTCTTGTCATCATCAGTCTCAATGCAAGTATCTGCTGGAATCTTACGATACCTGGGGGCAACAAAGTTATCATGCTCCGGAATTTCTGTCATCACTTAAAACAAGGAAAACTTGGATCCTAAAAGTAATTTAAAAAGCATTCAGATTACTTTATAAAAGTGGAATTTTTCAAATAAGTTAAGAAGTGCATAGAGCCTAAGAGTCTACTTTGAAGGGATATATCTGTCATCGTACCTTTCCATGGGGGCTGCAACCATGGCGCGATTGAGGAATGTTCTAATTTTGCAGCATATTGCAGAATTATTATTTTTTAACCTTAGAATAACAAAAGAAATTACACCGAACCAAGCTGATGACGTTGGACGTTCCATTCAGTCTGCATTTTTTTTTTTTTGACTAAATGCTCTATTCCAAAATAGCGTTAATTCAATACAAGAGTAATTTTCAGCTTAACCCACTCCACTATTTTTAAAATATGTGTTTTTGTCAAAGCAGTATGAAAAAAAGGGTTATGCAGGCTCGCAACGCTTGCAGAATTTGGTCATTTCAGGGGTAAAATTCTGCATAGAATTTTCACATTTTCAGTACAGAAAAGTATGATGTCAGAGATATGTGGATAAAATAATGCCATCGCCCATTTCATTATGAGTATGGTACCAGTTCACTACAATGAAAGTTTTGTAGCATTCAACATAAATACCAAAGAGACTCAAAAGTGCACCACCAGCTCTCAATGCTTAGTGTGCTGGTATTGGCATAAATGTTAAAAACGAAGGAGTCCTACAGTTTGAGCAATTTCAAGCAATCTAATCCTGTGTGATTTGGTGTATTAAGGTTGTATGTAGAATTCTTACCCTTGGCTTGCAGGGTAGACGCCATTCTTGCACTCAAATGCCACATAGCCATCATAAAACCAA
Organism: Phyllaplysia taylori; assembly: GCA_032273245.1. Lineage (NCBI taxonomy): Eukaryota > Metazoa > Mollusca > Gastropoda > Aplysiida > Aplysiidae > Phyllaplysia > Phyllaplysia taylori. The sequence goes on along the minus strand of JAUKPP010270891.1, from coordinate 3,200 downwards.
GATGACTTCTTGCATTCCTTCCCGGACTCCTCATACCCAAAGTCGCTGCAAAAGAGAATAAGTAAATAACTCCTACAACAGGTGAAAGAGATTTTTTTCCTTACAAAGAACAGGCAGTGAATACTAGTTATAAAGAATAAATGATTCAGCCATAGTATTTGTAAAAAATAAAAATAAAAAATTAAAAATGAAGCTAAAAGTAAAATTAAGGCCTAAAAATAAAAATTACTGTTCCAATGATAAAGAGCAAATACTTCTGACAATTTTTTTCAGAAACAGACTTACATACAAACATAATTATTTTATGTTTAATACACTGTACATATTTTATGAACATATTGTCAGAGTCATCAGAATACACAATATTGCCAGCTGATGCTGTGAAAAAAAGTGCAAACCCTACAAGATATGTAACAAACCATTCATAGTCTTCCTTAGTGCAATAGCAGGTCACATTTGTCTTCACATCAGGCTTCAACACTCCCCCGCTATAACAAGGTGGGTTGCTCACTTTCCGGCGGGTGTACTCAGTTGTTGTGCCCAAGATACATGTACTGAATGAACCCTGAAAATCAAGTGATATGTGAATTTCATCTGCACTCAAATTATGCAAATACTATCACTTTTGAAAAATTGTAAAAGGGGACAAGGATTTTTATATCAAGAACAACGTAAGCCATACCATTAACACTAACAATTTCTTTGTGATCTTTTGTCGTGATTACTTCTACTCATGAAACTACATGCTCCCATTTGTTTTCAAATAGCTGTGTGCCTTCAACAAACAACTACTTAGGAAAATATCACACCTTAATAAAATGAAGAAAAAGACTAAATGAAAAGCAAAAGTTTAGTAGAAGAAATAGCTTTGTTCATGTCACTAACTACACAATGGTAAATGTTGAGAAAAGTTAGCTTATTTTCCTGAGTTGTCATTGGGGTAGAGCAAAGCAGAGCCTTATTTGACAGTTCTACTGTTTTGAAAGATTAGGATCTGTACAATCCTGGGGGCCCTCATGGTCTAGAGGTTGGTGGTGTCTGCCTCTCATGCCAATGGTCGGAGTTCGATTCCGGGACGGTGCCGGCATGTTATCCCCAATAAATTTCTTCTTCTTTTTCTTCTCTACCTATGCCTTGTCTACTCTTTCAACCACTTTTCTGACTCTTTCTCTCACTCTCTCCTTTGTCTCCTCTTACTCCCTGCTACTCTTACCGCCTCTCTTGCTTCTCTTCTCTTTTTCCTTGTCACTCCTTCTCTTTCAACCACACCCCTGATCTTAGGGTAGGTAAGATCAAAACACCTAGTCTTCTTGGATAAAGACGAAAAATCTAGGAGGCTCTGCATGTACTTTGCGCAAGTTAAAGATCCCTTGGTGGTTGAAAATTTAAAAAAGTAGGCCTATTAGGCCGCCGCCCGGGCAAAATTAAAAATTAATCCTTACCCAAATATACTTTGGAATGGTTCTGGGCGCCGAAATGACCTAATGGAGTTAATGGAGCCCTAAAACCCTAACCAAACAAACAACAATCTACAATCTGAGCACATCAATTGTTGCTCCTTTGCCGTTTCAAAATCAGAAAGACAGCCATTGAGTTGATTGTGGAAACCGTGATTAGTTACCTAAAATATTTAACTAATAACATCTTCCATCTTCATTTAGCATGTACTTCACTTGCTACAAATAGAAACAAATCTGCATGGATATTAGCTAGGCTTCTACTACTACAGACCTCTTATTAATCAATTGACAAGCTGTATAATTATGCTAAAGTTCTCACACTGTTATGGTCCTGAGGTCGCCACTTCACGTAGTCCTCGTCTTGACACTGACTGCCCAGCACAGATGAATAGTTCAGCTTAATCAACACCCATGGTTCCCTGTCACCTTCATTGCCAAACACACTGGACACAGGAAATAAAAATGAACATGAAACCATTAATATAAAAGAATTAGAAGGGAAGTATATGGAGCACAGGTGAATAGCCCATCTTCACAATATAAGGCTAAAGTTTTAGGTCACTTGTGAAAATGGATTTGTCTGGGATTTTCATGGTTTTATTCCAATCCTTTAAGAGAAACCTTTATAAATTACCTAGCAAGAGTGAAGATAAAGGAGAACTCTACAATTAAGGTTTCATAGTTTGCATGAGAGACAAGCTGTACGCAGTTTTCACAACATGTTGGCCACCTAGTTTTATTTTCAGTAGGCTTTTACATAATTGGCCAATTTATAAAGATTTATATCAAAAGCGTTTTTCGAAATCAGTTTGAGAAAAGGGCATTGCTTGAAATTGAAAGTTTACTAACAAGCCTCCTCTCACTACCTACAACATTTGTCCTAATAAACAAACCTCTCCACCACTGTCAAGGAGCCCGGCTCTGTGAGGACACCTTTCACAATGAGAGACTTCTGGTCAAATGTAAACTCCTTCCAGGAGAGACCTTCATCACACGAGTAGCTGTGAAAACAACAACCCTTGGCATTAACACCAACTGAAAGATGACAAAGTTGTACGGTTTAGTTTCCTGTGTAATTTTGCACTATAAAGTTTACAATTTTGCATCTTTTTGCTGTTTTGTGTTTGCTCATATTGTTCTATATACAGAAGTAGTCACGTACATGCAAAGCAAAAGATTTGGACACTAGTCACTCCTAAAAAGAAAAAGTAGGAACCGCGGACCATATGGGAGTTCCCATCACTACCTTCATGTGGTTCTATATCACGATGGTTTTGACCTGAATGTCAAGAAAGTAAAAGGAAAAATAAGCATGCTTTCTTATACAAAATTCCGGTCGATATAAAAACGTGAAAATCCCCCCCCCCCCTCCCAACCACATACACACAGACCATAATTAAAGCTACAATGTTCATTTCATTTACAATCCTTAGTGGTGCATAGGCTTCCATTAAATTGACCAAAAAATAATTATTGAGCATATGTGGTAATGTATCACAAACACATGAGAAAGTATCAAAGTATCACTGGCACTCACTGAACCGTGGTTGTTGTAGCGCTGGTGATGAGCCCATCCTGTATAGCAGTGAGAACGCCCCCTTGGTCCAGTACATTGAAGCGATGCACTGCCCCTGGCACTGGAGCCTGCCAACACCGAATACAAGACAGCTTTAGCACTTGCCAAACAAAATTTTCTTAAATGAATCAATAAAATATACTACAGATCTGGCTCAGGCCTAA
>JAUKPP010270880.1:0-11219 GCA_032273245.1 Phyllaplysia taylori | reverse complement strand
TACTTGATGGGGCCCAAACCTAGAGTTTGAAAGCTCCGGTCTTGAATAAAATGTCTTGATGTAAAAGCAGTAAGTTGTCATCTACTCCCATCACTACATAGATTTTCACATGAACTTTGAATGAAACGTACATAATTTTAGTTAAACTCAAAAGAGGCTTTCTAGCAGCTTAACTTGACATAATCTCATATTAACTATGATCGGATTAGAATATTACAAGTCATGTTATTTTTCATGTATTCACATAGACATACTAATTTTCTCTGATTTCAGAGAGAAAAGCTGATAAGACCCGCTTGTACAACTTCAGCAAAGTAAAGAAAAGTAGGCGTTGGATTCGGGTATGTGTATATTGATATTTTGTTGTATGTAATTCTAGAAATTGTATTGAATCAAAGTTTCACAGGCTATCCTCTAATTCTAGCCTATGCCTAAGATCCTGCTGCTTTTGATCCCAGTTTGCCACCCATCACGTCACAAATCTTCCTTTCTTGTGAGTGTGATTACGGGATGTCTGTTATAAATCTTGTTGATGAGGTAAGCCCTAATGTTTGCCTCAAATGGAATCCCTCCAGCCAAGGTAGGACCTTTTTTATGCTAAGTTTTCTCCATGCGCTCACATTTAACCCCACTTGTACCACAGGCTGGGTGGCCAGGATCAACAGGACAGGAGGAAATTTATTAGGTCATAAGTTATGCCCCAATCAACAAAAGCTGCTTAGTCTAGTCCATGAGTTGCCACAGACACTTCCCTGAATAGTTTGGCTTAGGTCCCATTCGCTTGAGATCATCCATTTTCTTTGCTCCGAAGAACCATAATCTTAAGACAGAGACTACTGAATTGAATGATTACCATCAGACCTCTTATGAAGGCTCTTTGGATCTGCTGCTTTAGTATCATGTGTTTTTTTTGGTTGGTTTTTGGTTTAGCGCCCCATGCAACATTGTAAGGTCATTTATGAGGCAGGACCTCTGAATTTTATATGCATCTCCGATAGGATGGGGGTCGGAGCCATGAGAACTTTGAAAAAAATCCCAGTGAACCTCCTCGGATTAAAACCCAAGATTTCCTCTTCTGTAGGCATGTGCACTGCCGCTCGGCCATCGTATCCCCATCATGTCTAATAAATTTGTGAAAGGATGAGTCATTTCAAGTCGTAGAAATGAAATTGGACTGGGATATCCTGAAGCAGCAAGAGATTTCTAGTTGGAAATCAGACTGGCCATTACTGAGATGGTCTAAATTCAAGAAATTTGTTTATTTTTGGATAATCAGTTCTTGTCATCAGTGGTTTTTCCTTTTCCTTTCTTTCTATACATAATTTAAATCTCTTGAGTTAAAGCTTGCTGAAATAACCCTTGAATGCTTTTTGTCCCGCTGTTTTTTGTAAACTCCTCATAATAGTATTCATCAACACATTTTCTTGAAATGATGCGACATTTTGTATCATGTTTGTCTCCATCTAAATGTCTCCTCAGAATATTTTGCTCAGTGACACATCGTCTGATGAGGAAGATGACAAACCAATGAAAATTGATGAGTTACACTTTATGCTTCATATGCGCAAGCAGAGGAAAAAACATCAGATGAAGTTTTATCAAGATCCAGATGTAAGTATTTTAAATACTTGATGTTTTCCTTATGAAACTAACTCACCGTCGAACCGTCTGACCTCATTCAGGATCATTAGATTTAATTTTTTCACACTTAAGTTGCAGATCAAGACCTGTTGTAATTTTTCAGCTCATTGTAACGGTAGTTTAGGTAATTTCCTATAAACTGTATATTTTTCTTCGTTGATTATCAGGGTATTGGAAAAAAAATACAAATCTGCATTGTTCATGGTTGCAGATGTTATTCTTGAAAGCAAAATGTCTTGGTAAAATGTTGCTTTTCTAATTTTCCTTCCAGCTCCGCCAGTACCAGTATTATAGTACAGGACTTTTGTCTAATTATGACAAGTATCCTGAACATAGCAAATCCATTGTTGGTCACAAGAAAAAAATGGCCAAGGAACAAAAGAAGCAAGAGAAGAAAGCGAAAGGTTTGTTAATGTGTCTATTAGATTTTAGTGTTAGTTTTATCCCTTACTTACAACATTATCCGCGACTGGGGGCAACACTGAGACAAGTGCCATTTCGTGATTTTACAGGAGAGGCAAAATTTTTTTTTTTACAATACAGACGCAATTACTTTGGTATCAGTTTTATAGAATAAAGATATTTTTTTTAAAAATTGCCTCTTGTTTGAGTGTTGCCCCCAGCTTTTGATCTGATCATTGTAGGGTTGGACCCACAGTTAACATTATCTGTCACCAAATTGATGGAAAGTGTTACACTTGAGTATCATCACTTTGTCTTGAGGCTTTCACAATCTGAAGTGGGTGTAACACCATAATGATTAACTAAAGTTTCTCATACAAGTACACAGTAAATAGCTCCCAATGGCTGGTGAAAGATAATTGCATGAGAATTCAATATTTTTAATTGATCAATTCTTTTTCTACAAAGTCCTGGTTGACACAGCAGTAAAAGTGATTATTTGCTCGTATTTTGTTAGTCTCTCTTTGCTTTTATGATTTTATCAATCTTCATGGATGTCATTGCCGACCTGCCACTCATCCCGATTTTTCATGAGAAATTTGGAAGTTTCCCAATTTCCCGATTCCAAACGCGCAAATTCCGATTTTTTGTTTTTGTTTCGCAGATTCCACCGCGGGCTTGTTTTTAAGTGCCCGTGCATCTTTCAATCGAGTCCGATCCAACTTTTTAGTGACACTCTCTATTCGTGTGCTTGTGCTGTGCCGTCGACTTACACATACCCGATTACTGCATTGGTCACTGCGATATCACATGCTTTTGAGAGTACTTGTAGTTGACTCGGGCTTGCTAATTGCGAACTCCATACGATTAAATGAAAGTGCACAGCTTCTCCTTTCACTTTCAATTCTCTATCTTCCTCTGTGGTTGGTGTTTCTTTTGAATGGGGTACGCTTGGCTCAGTGCACGGATCTAATCTACTTTTCTCTCTTTTGGCGTTTCATTTCAAATTGAATGGACTATTTGACTCAGTGCTTGGATTTTCTTTTTCTTCTTGAGTCCTGCACAGATTTCTACTTTCTTGGTTCTGACTGCTGATGAAGTGACTAGTCTAGTAGTGAGCGACTCTGTTCTTTGTCTTTGTGTTGCATCGGCGAAGTTATTGATAGATCTAGACCGTGACAGATTGCGACTAGATCTAGATCTAGATTCTGGAATTGGCATCATGTCTCCTCCTGCTGCAAAAAAGCAGAAAGTGGCTAAGAAATTTCGTGACGAGTATTCTTGGACATGGCCATTCATCAAGCGCCCCAAAGTAGGGGATGAATATGCTTTTTTATTCGATCCTGATCCTCATTTTTTCCCCCAGATCCTGTTTTTTTCTTGGTCAGATCCTGATTGTTCATTGAGATTGAGTGGCAGGTCTGGTCATTGTCATTTTTATTGTGAGTAATTAAAGCATAGTTATGGAAGGAGCAGTTATACTATATGATGCATGCTGGGAAAATATTATTTATATTTAGTTTTGCATTCTCCATTATTTTTATCTATTTTCAGCAAAGTTGAAAAAACTCAAGAAAGAGAGCACCCTTGATGAAGATGGAGAGGTGAGGAATCAGCCTTCTCCCCTCCCCCCACTTTCAATTTTTTAAAATAACTATTTCTATTTAATTACAACTTATTAAAATGTAAGATTTCACGTCATTAAGTCCATGATCCCTGGGTTGATGATTGTCATGTGCTTTATTTACTTCTGTAAATTGGAGCTCAAGTTGCTGCAGCCACTGTGTTGTTTTTTAATGCTATTTTATGCTGCTATTGATGTGATATGGGATGTGATTATACAAGATTTGAAATAGGAACACTAGTTCCGAATTAATTTTCTAATGTGTTCTTTCCTCAGGGGTGAAATTTGTAGAATTTATGTTATTCATTGTAGTCATTAACCCAATACAAAGCGGAAGGGCTGAAAATTTATCATGTACAGAAATTGTAAAAATAAATGTGTTATCACAATACACGTATAATCTTCACTTTACAGTGAATGAGAGGTTTATTTACTTTAGAATTGTGATGTTTAGATGAACTTATAGAGTGTAGATCGCTGTTCTCTTTACATATATAATTTTCTTTTCTCAACAGGAAATTGATCCATCAGTGCTTGAAGCTCTTTTGGCAAAACGTCATGAAAAGCGAGAGAAGAAGCCAAAGAAACTCACACCGGAGCAAGCAGATGCTAAAAGAAAAAAGTTGTGGATCTCCATTGCGAAGAAAGATATACCTCGAGTGAGGGTTTTAATTTTTTCCTCTTTCTATTTTCTGTGAAAAACCTAAGAGTTCTTGTATTTCTAAATGATTGCAACCTCCTCAGAGAACACAGACATGTTGGCATAAAAGTCATATGTGTGGTATTTACATACATTTGTCGTTTTTTTCAGGCACAGAAACAGAAGGCATCCGCTCGGAAAGAAATGTTAGCCACTATGAAAAAGGTAACTATTATCTCTTTCTTTGTTATAATTGCAAACTTTGATTTCTTCGGTAGATCTAGCATTTAGATGGAAGTTACAATATTTATTGTTGAACTGCACACTGTACACTTTTTCTCTACAGATTTCCACTCAAGCCATGCGAGAATGCCGAAGAGCAGCTCTCCAGTCTCAGAAGACCATGAAGGAAACTCCGTCCAGAGCTAGGAGACTCACCCGAGAAATGCTCATCTACTGGAAGAGATTTGAGAAAGTGGAAAAAGAACACAGGAAGAGAGCGGAGAAAGAAGCTCTGGAGCAACGAAAATTGGATATTGAGCTGAAGGAGGTATAGCGAATATTTTGTTCATTATGCTACTCTATGCGTATAAATCTGTTTCAGCAAAAAATTTACAGAAAGACAAAAAATAATAATTTTGAAATAAAAACACCAATGGTAATTCCTGGTTAGATGTGATGTCAATTTTTGCATTTCTATGCTAATGCTTTATAATATATATTTTAGTGATGAAGAGTTGCTAAAAGAAGACTTATGGTGAAACTTTTCTTTTGAAAATTCTGGGCTTATTATGTTTAGGGAATGATTTATCTTGTGAAAGCTTTCGGGGTTACAAAGCTCTCTGTTCTGGGAAGTTACCTACAGCACTCCTTTGATTTCTAGCTACGAAATAAACCACCAGTTTTACAGGCGTGTGGCTTAACTAAATTTTTTTTGGATTAGAGTTTTCATTTTATTTGACAGATATGGTTATAGGCCTAATATTAAAATGCTCACAGGACAATATTTCAAAATAAGCTTTTTTGGCCTATACCCCAGATAGAAGTGGTGCTTTAACTGATTTGCATTGTGACTAGCAGGCCATATGAAAATGGAACAGTTTGTTGTGATAATCGGGATATTTTTTCTTGATAATTCCCAATAATATTTTTACTTTTCATTTCAGGCAAAGAGACAGCAACGAAAGTTGAACTTCTTAATCACCCAAACGGAACTGTATGCCCATTTCATGGCTCGAAAAATCACTGGGGAGGGCACAGAGAGGAAGGACAAGATCCTTAGTCAGCTTGATGAACGGAACCGCATTGCAAAATCATCTCGACACGTCAACGGCGGAGTTTTAGAAGATGAACTCTTGGATGATGACTATGGTTAGTTTTTTTTTCTTTTTTTTTCTTTTTAAGGAAAACCATAATGAAGAGAATTAAGATTGATTCCCATCCTAGGCCCTTACTCACTTCCACACACCCGCAAACATGTGGTCAGCTCAGAACTGTTAAACTGTACATAACGTTAGAGACTTGATAAAGCAGTCCTAAGGCCATTATTTGTACCATTTTACCTTGGCAAGAGCAATAATATAGAACTTCAATGCATGGTCAAAATGGCTATTCTGCCTACACGGATATATCAATGTATGGTATGGAAAGAGTTTAGACAAATTTGATGTATTATTTACACGTAACCCATTATTTCATGCTATATGTAATATCACTTCAATTCCAGATGGTGATGCTATGAAGAAGATTGCAGTTGAGAATGCAGAATCTGCTTACAATGTGCATCAAAGTCAGGTGAGTCTTTGGCCAAGAGATGAAAAGATTATTTTTTATAAATGTAACAAGATTGGTTGTTGGCTATAATTTTTCGTTTTTAAAATTTCTCAGTTCAATAGCTGAGTGAAAAAAATTGCAATATCAAGTGCTGTGGCCTACCTTTTTTCTTCCTCCCATCCACTTCGTTCAGACTTAGTAGATAATCTTTTTCTTGATTTTTTTTAGCAAATTTGAATCATATTACTTTTTAATTCAATGCAGTCAGTGTGACAGGCTCTAAAATTGCCATAATCAATTTGTACAGGGTGAGCTAAAAAAGATACGTTCCTGAGTTTTCACCATATTTTGCTTAATAGGCAATGGGTTTTCACGAAACTTCACATATAGTAAGTGTGTTCAGGCGGAAAAAGTTTCTGAAAATTTTGAAGAGTTTGATGATATACGAAATTTTAAAAGCCACCCAATTTCTGAAAATGCTTGATTTTTAGAATGTGCAATAAATTGATAAGCACTGTATGCATCTTTGGGCATAAAAGGTTGCAGATAAAAAAACCCACCTAGAATTATAAGCATAATAAGCTTCTATATCTCTTGACATCAAAATATGATCAAGACTATATTTCCTGCATTTTGTAAGTTCTGTTGAGTGTGTTTTGCCTTAGGGAGTGGGCTGATAAAGACTCAGCAAATTCTGTAGAACTTTTCCCATGGAATAAGAGCATTCAATGAAACAGTGACAGATTTGAAAACTTTCAAAAACCTTTTCCACCTGGACATACTTACAACATGTGAAGTTTCGTAAAAATCTGTTAACTATTAAGCGAAATATTGCGAAAACCCAGGAACCTTTTTTTTTTTTTGGCTCACCCTATACTTCTTTCTGCACAGCTGATGGCTTCTCTTCTCAATTGAAAGAAAGAACTAAGGCAACCAAGCCAATATATTTGGTTATTGAAGTCTGCAGTACTTATTTACGAATTATAGTGTACTTTGTTTTACTGGAGAAACTTATGGTGAATTTGAAAGCAGATAATTTACTATTTTTAATTTTTTCTTTTTCAATTTTTCAGAGGAAAGCTTTTGATTCGGACGCATGTGAGTAGAACTGTCACGTTCCTGTTATTATGCAGCTTATTAACAATAATCAGGATAGCCACTTCAACATACAACAAGAATTCAATTATTAGAAAAGATATCCCGTTTGATAGCAGTACTTTTTGTGTTTTTTAGATTTTGCATGGTGTTGAATTGGCCATTTAGCCGAATAGCTACTTCAGAGTTCTGTTCTTTTTAGTATTCTTTAAGTTGATCCTGGACGGACGGTTCACCCACCATTCAATAGATGATATACTGAGCATCAAAAGTAACGGGGCACTTTTGGATCAACAATAAAGTCCCGATGTTTGTAAACAAACCTCTTGTGTTTGGTATCAAATTGAAGGAAATTCATTTAGGAATCTGAAAATAGCAATATTAAAGTGGAATTCACCACTTTTGGTAACAGCCAACAGCCTTGAATAAAAAGAGTAAAAAATCAATCGTACAAATTTTGACAATTTCTAAGGTACTGAAAGCAAAGGTTAGCGGCAGAAAGGTAGAGTGGGAAATAAATTAGGGCGCTGCAATAAGCAAACAAGGTCCAGATAAAACAACAAACAGAAATATCAAAGATATCCATTTTTATGCACCCATGCGATGAAAGTCGATTCAAGGAACACCACCTTGAGGTTCAGTACAAGTAAAGTTGTGTGTCGCATAAGATTGATGGTTTCGACTACACATGGATGAAAGACAAGTTCAAAGTGTCATTTGTGGATGGTGGCTTGGAGTCTGACGATGAGATGTCTCACGGCACAATTAAAAGTGTGTGCTCCGAGCAAATCGTTCCGGAGGGGTACTGCCACGGTGTGGGCAGGCTTAACACTAACCACAGAACAGAACTCGTGACTGTTGTCGATAGTAGCTTAAAAGAGCAGACTCACATGGACACCATCTTACCAGAGCATACCGTGCCCATCTCCAACAGAGAACTTGAGTCACTGCTACATGACAATTTAAGGCCATATTCAGCCATTCTCACTCAGCCAGACTCAATGATTCAGTGTTTTGGAGTGGTCTTCTCTATCACCCGATCATTCACCCATCGAGCACATGTGGGGCGAACTGGGTCAGCGCGTGAATAGTAGGAGACCTCTCATCTTTCTCTTTGGTTATTCTGAACCTTGATTTCTTCTTCCGACGCTTTATTTTGTTTACAATTCTTCCTTTCCGCATTTGAACAGTGCTTTCAGTACCTTAGAAATTGACCTCAAAATTTGTACGATTGATTTTTTACTCTTTTTATTCATGGCTGTTGGCTGTTACCAAATGTGTTGAATTCCACTTTAATATTGCTATTTTTAGATTCCTCTGTAAATTTTCTTCAATTTGATACCAAACACAAGAGGTTTCTTCACAAATATCGTTGATCCAAAAGGGTCTCGTTACTTTTGATGCTCAGTATATATGCTGGTACTATATCGAGAGGCTGGCTAATTTGTACGAGTTTCAGTAAGGAAAAGGAATTTTGCTTGACTGTTTTTATTTTTCCCTGCTGCCTTTTGTTTGGAATTAAAAATTTCTCAGGACTTTTTTCTGAATTGTTTTTTTCTTTAATACCCTTATTCTTATGGGGAAGAAATGCTATAAAATTCTTATAAATCTTATTGTAATGGCATGCATCTCTGGCCCTGAAGAGAAGGCAAAACATTTTTGTGCCCAGTTACGGCCTTCACTAGTTTCTACTTCCTGCTTATCTCTCCCTCTCCAGTGGACAAGGGGCTGTCAGAGCCTGTTTTGACAGAAGAGGCTCAGAGTGCCCAGCCAGATATGTTTAATGGAAAACTGAAAAGCTACCAACTGAAGGGAATGAACTGGATTGCCAACTTGTACAATCAGGGCATTAACGGGATCCTTGCAGATGAGATGGGTCTTGGCAAGACTGTACAGAGCATCGCTTTCCTGGCGTATTTGGCAGAGGTAATACTTTCATCATTGTCTAGGGCGAGGAGCTCCAGAATCCAATGGAAGTCAGGAAGAGTTTAAGCAAATAGTCGCCTTACAACTCATATCGGTTCATTTGAAGATGAAGAAAAAAACCATCATAATCTTCATAAGTTTGTACATATCATAGTGCTATGTAAGTCATTTAGAGTAGCAGTATGTATAGTATTTTATCCATGAATGTTTATACTATTGTATTTGTGAATGGATTTCTCTTGAACTCAGCTAGTGGTATGATGGAGAGCTTCTGCAACACCAGCGTCTGTGGTGTAATGATTAAGCTCTTTGCCTATCACATGGAAGACCTGAGTTCGATCTCACCTGCAGATGATCTTGTTTTCCTGCTGGGATTTGCCCGGATTGAAGCAGCCCGTCTCTTAAATGACCTTAAAGTGTCGAAAGGGAGGTAAAACTGGTAACCAAACCAAAGGCCTCTGGCAACTGCTGGAATATCTCTGCCTTCTGGTACGTAGTGACAAGGGTAAAAAGCAATAAAAGGGAAACAAGGAGAAACAGCAAGATGAATAAATTCTAATACTTATTTGACAGGTTCAAAGCATTTGGGGGCCATTTCTGGTGATTGCTCCTGCTTCAACACTCCACAACTGGCAACAAGAAGTGTCAAGGTTCACCCCCAAGTTCAAGGTCAGTGAATCCTTGGTTTTTTTGTGTATGTGTAATTGTTTAAAGATCAGTGAATCCTTGTTTTACTTTTGCTAATTTCTCTGGTTAAGAACCGCGATGTTTGAATTTGTTTTTAACAGAAGTCTCTTTGATGTCAGTCGTTCCCACGAGCTGGGCTGGAATATACTATTCTCCCAAATGACTTAACAGTATTGATGTACCTCCACAAGATGTGTGCAAAACACAGTTAATTATTATTAAAAATAGCCCCATCCTCCAAGTGAAACTTAAGTTTGTCCCCCTATCTCCCTCAGGTGGTGCCATACTGGGGAAACACCCAGGACCGCAAGATCCTGCGTAAGTTTTGGGACCAGAAGTCGCTGCACACGGAGGACGCCTCGTTCCATGTGGTGATCACCTCCTACCAGCTGGTGATACAGGACGTCAAGTACTTCCAGCGCATCAAGTGGCAGTACATGGTGCTGGACGAGGCTCAGGCCATTAAGAGCACCTCCAGGTCAGTGTTTGGGGAAAGCTCTTTGTCTCTCAAGAGAATTAATGATAAGGGGCATCTGGGGCAGAGTGATAAAGGGCCTACCTACAAATATGGAGATCTTGGGATTGAATCCTTGTAGATTCACCAGGATTTTTCTTGAGTTTTCATGGCTCCGAACCTCGTTCTGTCAGAGGTAGACGTTAAGTTTGGAGTTCTTGCTTCTTAAATGACCTTATGCTGTTGCAAGAGACGTTAGACCGCAACGAACTAAGAAATAGTGATGGGTTTCTTTTGTTGTATAAAAAGTGGTGTTTATGTGTGAGTGAAAAATACCCTGTAGCATTAAGTCAACTTTAAATATTTTTTGTGTCTATTTATGCAGTGTACGATGGAAAATCCTTCTGGACTTCAACTGTCGCAACAGACTCTTGTTGACTGGCACCCCTATACAAAACAGTATGGCAGAGGTGAGGTTTCTTTGTCAAAGAATAGAAAAGGAAAGAGTGATAATTTGTCCATGAAGCTTGTGTCACTTTGATTAAAAGACAGGGCAGATTCATTGAATATCATTTTGGTGGCATGTCTTGTGCTTAACTTGGGGTTTATTTGGACTTATCTTTTGTTTGACAGTAGATAAGGATGTTTTTTTTTTTAGTGTATTTACTTCTTCATTAATGCTTGTGCCTCGCTAGTGTATTTACGAACATGCAGGATGGTTGGTCTGCTTTTTGGTGTGGTTTTGACTTGCGCTACTTCCTGGTAGGTAAATGAGCATACAGTGTGGATAGTGCTATAGCCCCCCTTAAGCATAAACAAATTTTAAAAACGTACAGTCTCGGTCAGGCTCACCCGGCCAATGATTGCAAAACTGCATATATAATATTGTCAGTAAGTCAGTTCTTCTTCTGCGATCCCCTGCTAGAATTCAGGGGTAAGTCACAATGACTGAATTTTACGTACATGGCCTATTTATC
>JAUKPP010270847.1:0-11220 GCA_032273245.1 Phyllaplysia taylori | reverse complement strand
GAGCAAGAAGCCATCATCCATTATGTATCCCCGAAACCGCCGAATCATTTCTTGTGAATGGTGGGGTCTTGTCGATGCCTATCTGCGTCCTCATCAATGACGGTTGCTGATGATTTGATTGGTTCATGGCGGCAATATCACGAACTACGGTCTGGCCTGGTTCGTGCGGGGGATTTCGCGCCAAAAGCTCGTTTCCTCTGGTCAGATCCCGGGTTCCTCGTGCAAGATTCATAACCGCGTTTACTGGTGTCGTGATCGAGGTTTTGATGAGGGTGTCTATGGCTAACCACGAGTATTGTGTTTGCTCTTGTACTCGTTGTTAGGGATGACGATTAGGAATTGGGATGACATATTATCTGCAAATTCTCTCATTACCATCAAAAAGTGTTGATGGTATCACCAGGAGCCTGAGTGGCGTCTATTTGACGCTTAACACGAATCAAAGCGTCATTGGTTACGGTCTTAGCGGCAGTGTAGTCTTCGTTGTGGAATTTATTAATCTGGGTGCTCTACAGGAATGACACAGGCGATTTGCGATGCAATTCAAACTATCAGATCGATTCGCCTTTCTCTTTTCAGTCACGGAGCACTTAGCATTATCATTTCAACGGGAAATGAAAAAAGAACTGAAAGAGAAGAGACGATCACAGTTGAAAAGTCAGAATTTCAGAAGATGATTAAATGGACTTCTACATTTCCAATCAAATCACGCCCCTTTTTTACATGAACTGTCTGGGGTACACTGCGACTGTTTCACTGAATATTGTATAAGCTTGTCGCTGGTTTAGGATTCCGTAATAGCCACACTATAGCATAGAGAGTATTGTAGATGGAAGTATGAGGTGGAGGGGGGGGGGCGTAGGGACAAACCAATCCCTTGAAGGAAATTTGGCACCAAAAAACCTTTACTGTTATTAATTAAATCAATTCGAGAGGAATTAAAAGACATGACAGACTAAAGAAAAACAACTGCTTTTTTGTTATTTAATTTATTGTTTCCGTATTGATTTTCCAATACGTTATCATTATCAAACTTATTTGTTTAAGACTTTTTTGGTTGGCGGGCACTCTGTCTTGGTCAGTTCCTTCTCCTTCCGTCTCAGTGTTACTATTCTTGTTTCCTTGCACCGAAATTGATTAGCTTGTCGTGTCGATGGTGGAAAAACTAAACCACTTCGGCCTTTTTCTGTTTGTCGACACCAATCGTTTGGAAAAAAGTTACTCTTCTGAAATGACATTCAAGTATCAAGATTGTCCCACTCAGTGTAAAGTCAACCAATTAACTTGTATTTTCCTGCTGTGTCTTCCTCAGGTGACCCCAGTCAACCGACGGACGCCGCGTCCCCGATGTCCGGTGGAGGAAAACTGAGCGCCTGTGAGAAATGTGGCATTTGCTTCACAGACCCTGGCCAGTACCTGGCTCACAAAAAGCTCTGTGGCAACCGGAACAGGCTGCTCATGCCCTATGACCCTCCTGTCAATGGACTTTTGCAAAATGGCTACGACCTGGACAGTGGGGGAGGTGGGGGAGGAGGAGTTGTGCCTGAAGGAGGCAGAAAAAGGACACGGAAAGGTGTTGTAAGACGTGTGAGTGGAGAGGAGGAGTTGGATAGAGTGAGGGATATAGGTGAAGACGACTGGGATGAGGAGGGAATGGATGAAGACGATACTCGTCTTATCAACGGTGACGATGCTGAAAATGATGATGAAACAGATATTGAAGGGGATGATCTACGAAATTCCAGACTAAACGACGAGGGTGTTAGTTCTGAAGGTGACTCGAGGTTCAGAAGTCAGATTCGATCTGATGAAAACTTTATTCTCGGACTTCGCAACAAGATGGCAAATTCGTATTCTGAGTTCAGGGAAAAGCGAGGTTCGGAAAAGAATGGCAAAAGTCGAGAGTCAGGTGTGAGTGGCGTCAATGATAGCAGCTTCGACAGGAACGGAGACGGGGACGAAGGCAACAACAGCGACGATGACAACGTGGAGCGAACAAAACGACAAAGACTTGAGAGAGGAGCAGAACTCGAACCTTCTTCACACAGTAGCGTCAGTAAGAAAACTGGAAATAACAACATCGATAAAGCAGATCGTGACGACGTTGACGATGACGATGATGCAGTTAACGGCGATGTCAGAAGAGACGTACCAGGAGTCAACAGCGATGACGTTCCAGGGTTTAGAAAAGTCCCAGGATCCGGTGGTGCGGGAGATAGAGCGTTTGCCTGGGCTCTCAAAGCGGCTGAGCAAGGTCTGTTTACTGGACACAGCAATGTCACCTTGGAGCCGCTTGCCGCCACGAGCGCTGCTGTCGCCCAGTCTGTGGAGAGCGTGAGAGCGGGGCGGGGCGCGGAGCCTGTGCCTGAGGAGGTCAACATGTTCAGAACGATGTTGTTCCAGCTACAGCAACAACAGATGATGCAGGTGAGTGGGATGCTGGGTGGGGGTGATGTGGAGGAGGAAGAGAAGAAGGAGGGGGGGGGATGATGATGGTTAGGAGGAAGAGGAGGAGGAAGAGGAGGAGGAAGAGGAGGAGGGGAAATGGAGATGGGGGAAGAGGAGGGGATCGGAATGATAATTAGGAGGAAGAGGAGGAGGAGAAGGGAGTGAGCATTGTAATTGCTGTTTTCACAATGATGTGGTGGTAATGACGACAATGTGGATGAATGCGGAGTTGTTTCAGAGGATGGCGATCAGTGATGGTAACGAGTAGGCTGGAGAGAAGGGGGTTGGTTGGGGAGAGAGGACAATGTCTCCTTTTGAACTCATACTCTTATATATTAATGAATTAATTTTCTATATAATCAATAGTCTTTCTGACATACGTTTGTGCGTACATGATAGAAACATAACACTTATGCCTCCTGGTACATATGTACTATCACTGCTGTATGTAAATCTAATAGAAAGCAATTGTTTCTTACATCTGCCACAAAGAAGAAAACTATGGCAGGACAATGAGACCACCAATTCATTTGGTTTACTGCCACATAGAACTAAATAAGTACCGCTCAGTAATTAAAATTGTAACCGTTGCAGTGAGCAATTGTCATTGCATTTTTTCGTCGTTGTTGTTATGATGATGTGCCCGTATATTTATAATAATAATAATAATAATGACTGCATTTATATAGCGCGTATCCCCGCTTGAAAGCAGGCTCTATGCGCTTTACAATCAATTATAGAAAAAATAACACAAACACGTGGGCGTTGAAAACTTTTAAACATGATTCATGCGATGGCTCGTCATTTTATTTTATGCTGTTCTCGTGTACATGTATATTCATAAATATCGATTTGAAATTCCGAAGTGTCTACCCGCATGCTTTTTATGGTTATTTTCTCAAAGTGTTACGAGGGACGTGAAACCAAACACTTAATTAAAGAAAAGAAGGAAAATGACAGGTTAAGAAGCCCCTAAAGTAAGACTCGAAAGAAAACTTGTGCTGCTATTTTCGCCCAGTGCCAAATCTCGCTCACCTATTGGAAATCTAGTGTTAAACTGTGTGTTGCTACGCGTTCTTATGTGGGCGAAAATTGGGGCAAACTAGATCCTTCAATTTAATATGGCGAATATTGGAATAGAATTGCTACCACCACTTTTTTTTATCATCTCTCACCAATAGCGCCTATTTCTCTTCTTTCAACTGAAACGTACATTGGCCGAAATTAGCATGGTTTAGTGTTTTATGTCAAAACAACACGAGGTCTGATCCTCACTTGTATCTTTCACGAAAATATTTCGAACAATATTGCAAGGCACTTCTGAATAACATCATTTCTATAATTCAGTGAAAGTGGTCACATTATGTCACATCTTTCTCAATACCGCCGTTATATTTTCTGTCCGTAGATCCAAATGATTCAGCAGATGAGACGTCAGCTGATTGCTACAGGGGTCAACCCGAGCCTGCTGCCCGCGGACTTAGACCTCAACCTGATGACCAGCGAGGGTCTGGCCTCAGTCAGCGCCGCCATGTCCGGCCTCCAGAACGCCACTGCAGCGTCATCCGCCTCGACGAGCGGGAAACCCAGCGTCATGAAGCACAGCACTCCTTTCTCGGCCGTGTCGCTCCTGGCGTCCTCTGCGTCTTCCATGCTGGGGAAATTCTCCAGCAGCGCTGGTGCTCGCTCTCCGTCAAGAGGTGGTCGATCTAGAGAGTCATCACCCTCCTCCTCATCACCCCCTCCTCCTCCTCCTCCTCCTCTTCCACCATCCTCCTCTTCATCCTCCTTGTCCTCAGCCGGACCTCCGCGGGTCACCCCTCTCGGCGCCACCTCTTCTACCTCTCCCTCTGACCCCGGGCTGGCCCCAACATCTTCTTCCTCATCCTCCCATCACTATAAAGATGGGAACAGGTTGGAAAAGATGGGGAAATCCCCTGAAGAAAGACGTTTAGACTTCCCCGATATGCCTGAGAAGCATTTGTTCACCCGACAGCACTATCTAGATCCGGACGCTAAAGACGTGATGACATCCTCCTCCTCTATATCTCCCTCCTCTATGGGCCTCACGAGGAACCCTCTGGAGATCTTGCAGGAGAAAACTGCCGCCTCTCTGTCCTCCCTACCTCTACCTCCTGGTCTCAAGACCCCGCCTTCGGCCGGCGACAGCAAGGCGAGCAGTATTCCCAGCAGCATCTTCAGCAGCAGCAGCAGCATCAGCAGCCTCAGCTCCAGCGCGCTATTCGCCAGTTCGCCGTCGCTGAGCGCCCTCCAGAGAGAGACTGACGCCCTCAAGCCATCGCCCATTCTACCTCCTATCACTCTGCCCATGACGCCTGAAGACTACAAGGGCTACATACAAAGAGGCACAAGTAAGTGGTTCAAATCCTTCTCTTTGTGGTATATTATGTCATTAGTTTCTTCGTTCTTGTTATGTAGTTTGCTGCTGTGCTTTATTTTATTATTGTCATCTTGCGAGTGGTTGGCGGGTGCTCTACTGTTATTCGCTCCTTCTTCTACTTTGTAGAATATAATATCGTCTTAATCTACCTATTGGTACTGAGATGACCGCAGTGTCAATAATGGCGGAAAGACTTGAGTAAAACAAACATTTTTTTTCGATTGGGATTGGTTAATATCCTTTTGTTATTGACTTCTTTTTGTTCCACTAGCGTCACTGTTCTTGTTGTTGCGATCGTTGCTATTTTTTGTTCGTTCCCCCTAAGTTCTCCCGTGGATGTAGATCCCGTGTCGTCTGTTTTTCTCCTTGTGTTGTTTCAATCCTACCAGTCTCTTTTGGACTTTTTAAAAAAATGCTGACCGTGCGTACCTCATACATACGTATACTCATCTATCTACTGTCCTGTCATACATCACTATTTCTCACTTGTCGTTTTACGCATGTCTCATACCCGCTCCCCCCCCCCCCCCCCCCCCTCGCCTCCTTCCCAAAGAAATAAATGAAAATACAGGATACAGACACGTGATGTTTATTCTCTCCATTTGTTACACTGTGAGCGCTTACGCAGATCACACCTCACACGATGACGGAAGTGTAGAATTAAAAGTTGCTGTGTGGTTGAGATTGACGCGAATGCATTTTTGTCTTCTTCCGATTATGAACTTCCTTTTCTCACGTTCCCCATACCGCCATTTGAACCTAGAGCGTCTGTGAAGTAACGGTACTGCTCGCCACGAATCACGCAGAGGATGAGAGTTCAAACCCCACGTTGGAGGAACTTCTCCGTCTCTCTGCTGGGATATTGTCTCAGCTCAGTCCGGGTTGCCCCAAACCGGCGGGGTCGAAGTAGTCCGCTCTGAATTAACTATCTTAGAGTGTTGCAAGGGGCGTGAAACAAACAAACAAACAAACAAACAGACAAACAAACAAAAACGAATCACACGAAGCCCTTATACATTTTTCTCAACGGCTCATGCATGCATGTACTTTTCTGTAGCTAAATCTGTCGTGCCAGCAACTGCCTGCTCCGTGTTGCCCTATTGTTTGTGGATTCATAATGACTAACCCATGTCATAGTTACACCGTAGTTCCGCCTTATTACCATACGTTAATAAGATTAAGAATTTCTCATTAACTTATAGGCAATCTTAGGACCGGCTTTTTCTAAGAAATAAAAATAGAGGGAGAGAGAGAGAGAGAGAGAGAGAGAGAGAGAGAGAGAGAGAGATAGTGGGCCAGATAGAATTAAAGCATGCCTTTCAGGAAGTCCGTATTGGGTCATCACCATTAGGCTACTTTGTGTAATCGCGTTTACACTGTTCGATTGGCGTAGTGTACCAATGCCACTTGTGCTTCTCTTTAGTTAATTTGTTTAGGATAGTGAATATTGGGCTTAAGGATTTCAGAATTTATGCAGGATGTACAGTGTTATATGAGTATTGAACGTTTTTAAAGAAACCAACATCAATTGTGGGTATTTAGGACATATTTATGTTTACAAATTAAACAATGAACAGATAGTGGCGTTTCTTTGGTGGGTTGTTGTTGTTTTTATTTTTACCAGAGTAGCTTTCATAGGACCTAAAAGCCATAGTAAAAGAAATAGCATTCAGGTACAGGGGAAAAAACATTCCTAAAATTATATGGAGAAAATTCATCTTTTGATATTGAGGCGACGGAGAAAAAACGGAGAGACGGAGAATACGAGGGGAACCAGCTCATTTCCAGCAGCTTCACAATGTGAAATTAGAAAAACAAAAACCCGAGAGAAATGGTGTAACTTTGTAAGAATTAAGGAACCCAAGAAGTGAACGGTTTATTCTAAGCGTCTGATGTCAAAATGCTCCGTCAAACAAGTTAAACGAAAGCCAGTTCCTCTGAATATTCATTCTGTAACAGAACTAACTTGAACATCTGTAACACATCATGACGGATCGCTTTGATTCAACATAAACACATTTAAACGAATTTGTAAATTTGCCCAATGTGTGTCGGTAACTTCGGATTTTAATTAAAATAAGAAATAAAATCAGCCGTTAGCGTGACTCGTGGAGAGCTATTCCATATTCGTCCTGGGATTTAGAATGCTAGACGGCGTCCATCTTATTTCATCCTTCCTTCTCAAAGTCTGTAAATTTGGGAGTCTGTCGAAGTCGGTGGAGAAACCTGATGCCGTGATTATGCCTTCAGTTACCAAGACGACTACTTTTCCACTAGCCAGGATTTTTGCATTTTCTAGTCGTAAGTCACGAGTTCGGAGAGAATACTAGAGTTATTGGGTGACTGATGAATAATTCGCCGAACCCGCCGAAACGCAATTTGGCAAATTAAATTGAAATTCTAAAAAGTGATTTCTGAATGGGAGGTAAACTAGTGCTGCGGGCTTCGTCAACTGTCATTGCCGAGGGGCTGACGGGAAGGTTGATGAAATGAAATGTGGGGGGAATATTGTGGATGTGTGCGTGTTTGCGTGCCAAAGTATGATTCTGTGAGCGCATGTATGTGTTTATTGTGTGCCCTATTGTTTGCTCTGTATCCCGCATGTGTGTGAATGACATACAATAGAGAGATTCGGTGAAGGAGAGATAAGAGGAGTGGGAGGAGCTTGACAGAAGGACATGTAGACACACAGAGAGAGAGAGAGAGAGAGAGAGAGAGAGAGAGAGAGACAGAGAGAGAGAGTATTTGTGCAATCATTTTTACGTATAGTCATGCTCATTTTTGTTGAAGCCTGTGTGCTAAGAAAAAGAACTGTTTTGTGGGTTTTGGGTTGTTTTTTTAACCACAGACAAATATACCTACGGTACATAAAGAAAGAAAAGAATTGAGGTAATAGTCAGACATCAGACAGAGATATCGGGTTCTAAATTTTCGTTATACAGAGGGTTAATTTTTTCTTCTTTTTTTTGTGTGGGTTTTTTTTGTTTGAGTTTTTTTGGTGTTTTTTTTCTTAGTAAAACATTAAATTGCACCATCGCAGTGCATGTAGATCTATACTTCTGCGAAGTGTCATCGAGTCTACCGTGTTTTTAAATACCCTTTGCATGCATGCGAAAACAACGAGGGTGCTCCGAGATGCATACTGGTTGGTTATGAAATATAAAAGCACAGTTGTCATTATTTTCGATAGCATTGTTCTGGGCGCTGTGGAATGATTTGCAATTTAATTTAACGGATGATGGAGGAGGAGAAAGAGAGAGGGATGGAGAGAAAACATGAAAAAGAGATAGAGAAAGTGCAGCATGTTTTGAGTGGGCGATGTTTCTATTCTTTTTGGGGTGGATTTTTTTTTTTTTTTTGTTGTTGTTGTTTTATTTTTGGGTCTTTTGTTGTTGTTGTTTTTGCATTTTGGTGGGGTGTTTTGTTTGGGGTTTTTTGTGGGGTTTTTTGTTGTTGTTGTTGTTGTTGTTGTTTTGTTGTTGTTGGGTTGTTGTTGTTTTTGTTGTTGTTGTTTTTTGGGGGGGTACTACTCTATAAGGCTGTTATTGTTTCCTCTACATTGAGTAGCCGAGCCGAATTCCTGCCATATTGCTAAATCTAATTTCACCTTCCTCGCCTTGTTTTGTTTAGGCGAGTTGTGATTGAGTAGGCGCCAAGATCCCACATGTTACGAATGGCCAGCGGATGTATCATAAAGAGACACATTTCGTTATGGATGTGCTCTACATATTTTAAAGGGCAACAACCTACACTATTTCCTTTCTATGCTTTTGATGGGAATTCTCTTTGCCTTTTGCACACATTTTGCATTGTCATCAGTACCGGTATTACATACTCCCCCCCCCCCCCCCTACACACACACACACACAAACTAGTTTAAAAATTAATTAAACACCCATAGATTGAATTATCTTTTGATTTTGCACGCTTTGCGCTAAAGGTCAATATTATAAAACTGGCTCACACATCTAGTTTAATTGTCTATCAAATTCCTAAAGATAGAAAATGCAATTCTCTTGAGTGTAGCACACTTTGTACTGAGTTCAGTATTATATAAGTGACACAAACACATCCAGCCCTTTATTCAATTAAACTCCTTTAGATAGAATTCTTTTAGTCTATTGCACAATTTGCACCAAGTCAGTATTATATAACTCAGACACTTAAACAGTTCAACTGTCAATCAAACTCCTTTAGACAGAATTTCAAACGTACACATCCAACCGAGTACTCAATCAAACTTCTATAGGTCAAATTCTAAACTCAGCGCTCATGCACTTAAATTAATCGCTTCTCGATTTAGCTTTTTATTAGTTGAACTAGAAAATAGCGAGACGACACGATACAGAAAGTGCGTGTCGTCCATTTAAGTCTGTGTCCCGATGCAGTCAGCTAGGTCGATCGAGAAGAAAAAAAGACAAAAGAAGTAAGGGAAAAAAAAGACGAAAGAAAGAAAAGACAAACGAAAAAAGGTGTTTCATAAGGGAGAGGGGGGGGGGGAGATAAGAAAAGGGAAGAAAATGGAAAAGTCGTTGGAAGGATTGGTCTATGAGTATGTGTGTGTGTGGGGGGGGGGGGGGGGATTGAAACGAAAGAAAAAGTGAATGTTGAAGGGGAAAAGCAGTGTGCGTCCCTCGGGACACGATTTCCTCTTTTAGAATCACTTTACCTTCCAATGAGAAAACAAAGGAAATTAAACAAAAGCCCTGCTCCTTTGGCTGCCTCAGCGGTATTGAAAAGACGTGTGTCTATTTGAGATTCTCCCTCTTTGGGAAAGGAAAAAATTCAAAGCACTCCCTCTCCGGCTTTCGTACTTTCTGTCAATCTATGCGGTTGTCTGTTGACATGTATTTTCTGCTTTTGTTTGTGTGTTTCTTTGCGTCAATGTTAGAGGTTTATTTCTTTTGTGTATATTTATTTCGTGCAGTTTATTCTGCTTTAGTTCAATACCATCCTGGTGTCCTGGTTATTTTCTTAACAAACATCTTCCTACCACTGCATGCCCCTTAGACACACGCACACACACACATTCAGACACACATATATATACATACGCGCGCGCATGCACACTCACGGCGCGCGCACTAACGCATGCTCACACAAATTCATACAAGAAAACGTTATTTACTCTTTTTCCGTTTCTCCTTCCCAAGACAATTATTTCTACTCCTACCATCAACTTCTGAAAAAGAAAATCCCCTCCAACCTCTTAACTATTTTTCTAACTAGCCCTTCACTCTCTCCCCATCTTGTCTGTTTCCCTCTCCCCACACTCAAAACGCATCTGAAACCGGCCTCACTCTGCTAAAGTCATTTGCCCGCTATCTGCTATGAAAGCATGTGATTAGGTGATGGGCTTTGAACCAACAGGCAAAATGCACCCTGACAAAGGCTACCACGAGCAAGCCACCCAAGCTGAGCGGCACAAGAAATGTCAAGAAAAGACTCGACATTATGATGTAGGGCCACTCTCACGGGATGACTAGTGTTTGTTTTAAGACTCGAAATGCCTAAACCATCCAACCGCGCGTTTTACGGGGGGTTTCTGTTGTGTTTTGTTATACGTTTCGCATTCTAATATCCTTTCCTCTCTTTGCACATCTTTTCAACATCTTTCTTCACGTATTTTCTTCTCTCCTCCTTCGGTTTGTTTCTTTGTGGTATTTCAGCCCCGTGTCTTTCAGTGCGTAGCTTTAAAAGATGAGCATGCCCTGGTTAACAGTTCAAACCGCGCTCTGTATATTTTGTTAGGAAGTCACTAGTGGGTTTTATAGACATCACGCACGATATGCTTTGTTATTTTTGCCTTCTTTAGCATTCTCACTTCGATGTATGTGTATGGATGCGATGTATTTTGTAGGCGTGTCCTGTGTAGGGTCCTTGTCACTGTTCTGCTATCAGGGGAGTAATTCATTTTCTCTATTATTCTGTCATTTTTACCAAGGGTTATTTCATTTGTTGATATGATTCTTACGGTGTGCGAATTCTGTTGAATCTGAAGAGAAAATCTAATGGTATCCTTTGAAGCAGCCGACTCGACTCTCAAGTAATTGGGGCTCAAATATTGTGAAGTGCGCGAAGAGAGAGGAAAAAGCACTAAAGGAGAGGAGATTTTTTGTTCTTTTACTTCATCGCTGATTGAAAAGGCCTTGCATAGAAATGCAGACGATAGCTTCAGAAAGGTTTACAATGTTACCACCCATCAGGGTATAAAACTTACCGAACAATCCAAACTTTTTTTTAAAAGCCTAACGAGGATTCGAACCCGGGCTGAGCGCCTCATCAAAAAGCACACAAATCTTTGTCGCCTTGCTCAGAAGGGTCGAAACAAAAATAGAAAAAGGTATCACTAGAGAACTAGAGTTTGGGGG